>BLSH010527798.1:688701-700473 GCA_018402905.1 Glandirana rugosa
CGGAGGCATACTTCTTAAGCCTGCAGCGGCCGCCCGGAGAGTGACAGTCTGAGCGAGCACCTCTCCGGGGCAGCCGCTGCAGGCTTAATAAGTATGCCTCCGGACCCTCCACGGGGGTCATCCAGGTGCGGGCTGCATCCTCCACCCCCCCCCCAGCAACGTCACTGAGTCGGATTGTCACTCTCCGGGCGGCAGGCTCTGTGACAGCCAGGAGGACGCCGCAGCACGAGTGAGAACAAAGAGTCTCACTTGGCTCTGTGCGGCGTACCCCCTGCCCGTGGTGCGCGTACCCTAAGGGGTACGCGTACCACGGGTTGAGAAACACTGCTTTACAATATAAAGAGAGATAGTACATTTACAATACAATTCAAGACAAGTGAGTTAGGAGGGCCCTACTCATGAGAACTAACAATCTACAGTAAAATGGAAGGCAAGTGATACACAAAGGGTAATGACTAATGACTGTGTGGGAATGTGTTGCTGGAAACAGCAAAATTCAGCTATTAAGTAGACAAGGGAATAGGCTTCCCTGAGGAGTTGGGTTTTCAGGGCAGACAGGCAGGCACAGTATGAGATAGTCATACAAGTTGGGGTAGTTCCAGAGGATGGAAGAGGCTCTGGAGAAGTCCTGGGGACAAGCATGGGAGGAGGTGATGAGGAGGCAAGAGAGCCAGGGGTCTTGAAAGGAGAAAAGAGAATGGTTTGAGTGTTTTTTGAGACAAGGTTAAAAATAAAGCTGGGGCAGAGTTATATGTTGTTAGTATTTTTTTTGTTGGGCGAATTGAAATCAGTGGAGGGATAGCAGAGACGGGTTGCAGACACTGTGCGATTGGTAAGGTGGGTGAGTCTGGAAGCAGCATTCATGATGCAGAGGGAATAGCCTGTGTGGAGGTAGGCCAACAAAGAGGAAGTTACAATAGTGAAGACAAGAGATAACAAGGGAGTAGCATGCGGGTGCCATGCTTACCCCGAATGCAGGTGGTCAGGCACTATAGTTGGCTTCTGTGTTCTTCACCTATAGCAGTCCCCTTTTCCATAAGGCAAGCAGGTATTCAGTTGCCCCCAGGATTTATACACAATGTTATAGTGCCTAGCTACCTCAGCGGGGCAGGCGCAAACTGAGCACAGCAAACAGGTGCTTGCAGTCATCAGGAGTGGTTCAACGACAGTCCAGGTACAAGGCAGGCAAAGTTCAGAATAGTCAGGGTCAAATCTGAAGTCAAAAGGCAGGCAGAGTTCAGAGAGTAGTTGATATCCAATCAGAGGTTGTCAACGGGGGAATACAAAAAGCAGAGCAGGGCCAATAAACAGAGAGCTTGAAGCACATGTTACAAATGCAATATCACAAGCATGAGATTACAGGCTTGGCTGGCTTAAATAAAGTTTGGTCTTTTGGTCTTCACCCAGAGACTCTCTTTATCAATATGGCAAACAGAACTTTTTTGCAGCACAGTGCAAGGCAATGCCCCGCCTCTCGCCATGGGGCGGTCAATAGAACTTAATAAAATGTCACTGTTGACCATGTTCTGTGTGTCTCCAGCAGCAAGAAACTGATGGCTTTTCAAAAGCAGCAACAAAGCGCTACTTTTCCCCAATGTTTTACAAAAAGTCAGCAGGCCAATTTATTTCTGCCAAGCGCCTGTTATTGATGACCATAGTTTTTTTACTCCCTTTTTGCTTTTCACAATTCAACATTTTATTATAAGACCCTGCAGCATCAAGTCTTCAAGAAAAAGATTCTAGTTTAAACCATACTTGCATTTGCTCCTTCAGATTTTTCCTCTGCAAAGGTCCCTTGAGGGTTTGAATATCTAATTGGTTTCAGCACAGATCGGTGGATCTACAAGCAGATCAAATTATTCATTCATCGCTATTTGCTAGTCTTTGACGTTGCAGCAGGATGATGAAACGGGAGCCCATCTCCATTTCAGAGCCTCAAGGATCCTAGCTGTAATGCCCTTACCCTTGCTTTTAGGATCGTTTAAGAGCTGCTGCGGTTCAACTTCCCTCTCCTAAACGCGAAAGAATAGTTTTGACTGACGATGGTCATAATAGGCTATGTGAACATGAAGTCTAAAGCTGGCCATAGATGAGTCCGTTTTTGTTTTGTGTAACCAGCGCGTTGAACAAAAAAATCTGACTCGATTCCCCCATTAACACATTTGATGTGGATGAGGGAATGCTCCCCGCTGAACTATTGTATTCTGGCAATGAGAGACTTCTGCACAATCTCCCTGCCCATATCTGGATTGAATTTCGCCTGGTCCTTGCTGAACTGGGCACATTTTCATCCATGTATGGCTGGCTTTAGTAAAATCTGCACTGCTGGCAGGAACTGTACAGGTTACATGAAATCTAACCAAACATAATTTGAAGGCAATGAGGAGCTGAATAAAAACTCTTAATGTCGGGAATGTGGTCAAGAGCTGGATTTCAATAAAGGACCAAAAAATGAGAGCACTGATGAAGGAACAAATTTGCATCATGAAGAGCAATGCACAATTTTAAAATTTCCTTGTACATGGTGGTCTACAACTGAAGTGAAACTTGCAGATAAACAATTTCCTAGGTCTCTGCACTGCAGCATTATGCTAATTATTTTCTTTCACAGTATAAGACAATGAATCCTTTCAGGTGAGTTTTTGCCATTTCTCGGATGCTTACAGAACCAAACACACACAGATAAAGGGTAGGAACAAACAAAATCCACTGTAACTGATCGGTGTGGAAAATAAACAGCCAAGAGTCTCAGAATGTATTCAAAGCTATGCATTTCACATAACCCATACTGTTAATATGAATTCAACTTAAATATCCAAAATATTGCACATTGTAACAGGAGTATAGTAAAGTTAGTACCTGCCATTAATGTACTAAGGTGAGGACACTGCTCCTCCATAGATGCAGTACAATTAGTGTTGTCACCCTAAAGCCTGGTACACACAGGTAGTTTCTTTTGTTTGACCCAGTGGGCTGAACGAAAAAAACTGTGGTGCTTTGCGAGGAGCTTGCGGTACTAACTATGTGATGTTAGTACAGTGATCTCCCCACTGGGTATTGTGTTCTGACAGTGGAACCAGGGGGATCGCCCCCCCCCCCCCACCAGAACACAGCGACTTCAGGGGCAACTCAAAGTTACCTCGCAACGTGCAAATTTAGTGGGGCTTGCAAACGACTTCTGTAATAGAAGTCAATGCAAGTCACTTTAAGTCGCTCCCAAAGTAGTACAGAAACCTTTTTCGATTTCAGTCGCTCCTATTAGAATGGTTCTATTGCACTGCATGGAGCGTGACTTGTCAGGCAACCTAGTCTCCCCTGTGTGAACCGGCTCTTAGACAGAAAGTACAGTATCTCACAAAAGTGAGTACACCCCTCACATTTTTGTAAATATTTTATTATATCTTTCATGTGACAACACTGAAGAAATTACACTTTGCTACAATGTAAAGTAGTGAGTGTACAGCTTGTATAGCAGTGTAAATTTGCTGTCCCCTCAAAATAACTCAACACACAGCCATTAATGTCTAAACCGCTGGCAACAAAAAGTGAGTACACCCCTAAGTGAAAATGTCCAAATTGGGCCCAATTAGTCATTTTCACTCCCCGGTGTCATGTGACTCGTTATTGTTACAAGGTCTCAGGTGTGAATGGGGAGCAGGTGTGTTAAATTTGCTGTTATCACTCTCACTCTCTCATCCTGGTCACTGGAAGTTCAACATGGCACCTCATGGCAAAGAACTCTCTGAAGGTCTGAAAAAAAGAATAGTTGCTCTACATAAAGATGGCCTAGGCTATAAGAAGATTGCCAAGACCCTGAAACTGAGCTGCAGCATGGTGGCCAAGACCATACAGCGGTTTAACAGGACAGGTTCCACTCAGAACAGGCCTCACCATGGTCGACCAAAGAAGTTGAGTGCACATGCTCAGCATCATATTCAGAGGTTGTCTTTGGGGAATAGACGTATGAGTGCTGCCAGCATTGCTGCAGAGGTTGAAGGGGTGGGGGGTCAACCTGTCAGTACTCAAACCATATGCCGCACAATGCATCAAATTGGTCTTCATGTCTGTTGTCCCATAAGGAAGTCTCTTCTAAATATGATTCACAAGAAAGCCTGCAATCAGTTTGCTGAAGACAAGCAGACTAAGGACATGGATTACTGGAATAATGTCCTGTGGTCTGATGAGACCAAGATAAACTTATTTGGTTCAGATGGTGGCAAGCGTGTGTGGCGGCAACCAGGTGAGGAGTATAAAGACAAGTGTGTCTTGCCTGCAGTCAAGCATAGTGGTGGGAGTGTCATGGTCTGGGGCTGCATGAGTGCTGTCAGCACTGGGGAGCTACAGTTCATTGAGGGAACCATGAATGCCAACATGTACTGTGACATACTCAAGCAGAGCATGATCCCTTCCTTTCCGAGACTTTTGTGAGATACTGTATGTTACTGGCAATACCACCAGTTCAGAATAAAGGAAAAAGGTCTGAAAAAAACCCAATGTAACTACCCGATTTGAGGATCAGGGATGAGCTTCGAGTTCAGGTATACCATGAGCTTGATGCAAAATGCAAATTAGCCTTGAAAAGAGAAATGAAAAAAATAGGAAAGAAAATAAATAAAAGTTACAGCTCCCATTAACTTTAATGTGATTTGGGCACTGTGTTCAGTCTTTGTGGATTTCCTGCTTTGCTCAGTTCACTCATTCCTACTATGGACTGGTTAGCTGCTATATATTATATTTATTCTTGGTTTGAATACATCATAAATACATAGGTTGATAAAAGATACATGTTAACGTAGTTCAACCAAAAAGAAAAAAATGTGGTGAGTCAGTGGGCAAATGCTTGCTGAAGTGGATTTTAAGATGTTTACTCAATTGTAACTGGGAATGTCTGTGATTGTTTCAGAAGATATGCTGGCCATACACTACTAGGTTTTTGGAGAAGAATAGTCATATGAACATTCATACTAATATGTACATTTGACAAAAAATGTAATTCGAAAATGTCACTTGCTATTAAGATTCAATCTTAGAATGAATGTAATTCCCAATAAAACCATGCATACTGTACACAATTTCGTTCCTTAGAGAGAAATTTTCCATCCTGCACCTTCAAATTTTCTCATCACTGTGGCTGAAAACGAACATCGATTTGACCTCACGAATGATTTGAAAATCGAATGAACATTCTTAAAATGAAAATTTTCAAATGAAAATGTATATGTGTATGACCAGCATCAGTGTGTGAATGTTTGAATGGCAACACCAATCCAAAATGAAAGGCTTGTCGAGGAAGCGCAGGCATGAGAGATTGTGAGAGGACACAGTAGAGAGTAACGGGAAGTAAATATGTGGTTTTGAACACTGCAAATGTGAAACACAATTCTAGGGTCTTACTTGTTTAGAATAGACTGGTATTCATCAAGTCACACTAGAGGTTCGGATGTAATATGGGGTTGCCATAGAGATCTCTGTGCATATTGGCTTCAAGGTGCTTACATGGCTCTGCAGATAGTATTATCATTGCTCAAGGCTGAATTCCTAATGTAAGGTATACAAGGTCACCTCTGAAATGATTATCTATCTTATCCGACTCTGAATTATTAATGCCATTCTTAGTTTAACCATATACGTATTACATATTTATTACATTTATCTTAAATAAACTTGGCCTTATAAAAATATTGAAAAATGCAATAGAAAAAAAAAGTAAAATATTTATGGCAAAAGGTTATATCTTTGCTTTTTCCCCCTGAAAAATTAGCCCTGAGGTCAATCTCCTGCAGAAGAGATGACAAAAGCAAATACTCTTATACAGATACAATGTGCAGTAGAAGATCAAGGACTCACTTTTTTATGCCTTTGGCACAGAGGGTGTGCACTGCATACAACAAGGGCACAAGGCTGATCATGAAACTGGACCATTGTCAGCACTAGCAAAGACATCCATGCCATAATTCAAAGGAACACATTAAAAGCCAAAACCACACAACGCTAAATTTATAGTCTTTAGTAGAAGAATAAATATAGAGAGAATGACGTGCGTATTTCATATTGCTTCAGAAGTGGTCTTCAATCTGCAGCCACACATTTACAATGTGTTTGCCAGAAAGGAAACTTTAAAGTGTTGTAAAGAAATGGACCATTTTAAACCTCCAAATCTTTTGATATTTTCTATAAAACTGGAAGAGATAAGAGCAAAAAATAGCTATTCCTGTCTGCAGATGGTGCTTGTAAATACCCAGAGAATCAGAAACAGCCTTTGAGTTGTATAACACTACTTATATAATACATGACAATCCTGAAGCAAACACCATGGGAGAAGCGTTACTTTCATTTAAACACTATTGCAATCCAAAGAAAATGTCTTTTCACAGGATAACATTTTTATGCAGATACTTTTTTACGAAGATAAAGCTAAACACTATGGATTTGGAGACACTAAAGGTAAAGGAAATATTATGTTCATCTTTACCAATTGAGGCTTAAAAGCAAAGCAACTAGCTGATCCTATGCCCAGATTAGATAAAATTGCCTTATTCTACGGAATTTCAGAAACAACTAAAGTGGAAGTTGAAGCAATGGGTTCTTGACAATTTGGCAAAAGTCACATGCTACAATTATTCCAGGATGAGAGCAGAATCCAGGAGGATTGCATTATTATTTATTGCAGGCTGGAGCCACACAAGGTACAAATAGCTAAAGCTTTAGAGCAGTCTACCAACTCCATGGAATGGAGTCTATTGCTTGTAAGCAGGTGCTTCCAAGAGGGTTCTAAAGGGTTAACAGTTTTCCTTTGCTGTGTTCATGCCCTCTGGTTAACTAGGTTAACTATGTTGAAAATTGTTACAATGTCTAAAGTTTGACCTGCTGATCTGGTGGTATCTGAGAAGTAAGGGTTAAAATTGCTGCCCAGGTTTTCCCACTCTTTTTCAGAAGGTCACCACCTCCTGCAGGTCATACCATATAAATAGGACCCACTAAAAGCCTCAGGAAGGTTGTTGGGGAAAGTCTGCCAAAATGTAGCTGTTACTCTGCCGAAGTGGATCCTAGTCAGGATTCCCAGCGGGGTCTGGAGCCTGTGGAGCTAGATGGCCTTATAGCTGTAAGTCATGGAGTTACTGCCTTTTATGGACCATTACAAAATCATGGACTTTAGGGATTAAATGCTACCTCTTGTGGATTTTTGGCCAAATGTGGAATCTTGCCTTGAGAAGGACTCTATGGATATTGCCATCTGCCTAAGGTACAATCACTTTATGGAGCACTAGAGAGCTTTGTATTAGAAAGTGTGTGGAAGGTGTCTTTGAGAACTGTCACTTGTTACCTGCAACTACTTTTTTAAAAAATCTTTATTTGTTCATCTAAATTTCCTGCCCTGAAGTCTCTAAAGGGGTGCACACATGGTGTATCATAAGAATAGAGCTTATATCAGGGGACTTAGAGGTTAGAGAAGAAACAGTAGAGTTTAATGAGCAGGCAGCTGTCAAAGGAAAGCTATAGGACTACCATATGTGTCACTTGCTAATGCAATCACCCAGCCTGGAAACGGGTGACATGGCAAAGGTGATAATTACTCTGGTAGTGAAAGAATGTTATGCTTGTCCCCTTCACGAGTTTGGTTCCAACAATTCCAACGATACAGATACAGAGTACCTAGGGACTCATCCTTGGAGTCACAAGAGTTGTGGAGTGAGACCTTGGGAGAAAAACAAGCATGACGTTATGGCAAAGTGTGTTTCCTGTGTCCATCTATAACATTCAGGGCATTGTCACAGTGAGTGAGGTGAAGGGACTACTGTGTTGATGGAAGCTAGTACCTTCTCCACAATACTGGCACAGAAATAATGCACACCTGGGGAGAGGTGTTGTCTGACAGAAGTTGTGTCCAAAATGCTTAGTGTTAACATTGTTAGAAATATGGCTAAGAATTACAAAGAATTAACTGTGCACGTTGCTACTTGCTTCTAAAGTCTGGGGACCTACCCTAATATTGATTTCACATGACCACAGCTCCTGCCTGTGATTCAGGCATTAGCGAGTGTAGTTTCACAGTGCCCCCACTAAGGTGCCTTAAGCTCTGACCACGTGACGGTATCCCAAGAGTAAACCATAAACTAGCATGTGCTTTAAAGTGTATTGCATGTAAAGCCTAAACTACGTTTTAATTTTGGAAAGAGTAGGGAAAGATTAGGACCTTTTCTGGGGTTTTATTGCTTTCCTTGTCCCTTTTGGGGAGATTCACCCTCACTACTGGTCCTGTGGACCAACGTCTCTGGTAGTAAAGTGATAGGAAATCCAAATTTTTTGAGTTCTCACAGGGACAGGAAGTAAGTGAAAATATATCATTGTGGAAACCTGGGGCACGTCTACATATCTACATAGGGCTTAGGGTTGCCACCTCATCCCTTTAAACCTGAACACATATGAATTGCACAGGTTCTGAGGCTAATTTAATGCAGATAAGGCACCAAGTGAGTTCAATTACCAGAACCTGTGTAATTCATGTGTGTTCGGTTTTAAAGGGATGAGGTGGCAACTCTAATAGGGCTATGACCTCACTTTGAAGAGACCTCCTTTTATTTCCTCTGATGGAAAACAAACAGTAAAAAAAAAAGTAAAAGTATAATGTTTTGGTGTAGTATACACTTGAATATGTTGCTTCCCATCCACCTAGCACTGAAAGGTTATCAAAGGCTTTACCCTTTGATATATAATTACATTTTGTTTGTATTATGTTTATACTGTGTGTCCCAGGGCAGTTATTTATATCACTTTTATTCACAATACATAGAAGGGGAATGTGTCAAATATGACCTTTGGAAGGACCAGAAAATGTTATACACAACAGCTGAACTTTCAAAACCTGACCTTAAAATACTTTGAATATATTATCAGTTTCCATGTACTCACTGTCACTTGGGAACCTTTACTACATGAGGTTATAGATCAGATTGACCCACAACGGAAGTGTGAAAGGATTGTAACATACAGGGTCCTAAACAGGGACTTCATAGCTTGACATACTTGGCACTGCTCTTTTCCTCAGTTCTGGCTTTGGCCTCTGAATTGTTATAATCCCAGCTCCATATCTCATATTTTATAGATCTGAGCAACCTGTTTAGATGGCAATCTTGTCTATTTTCCTATCGCACTCTTTCCTGGCAAACAGGCTCTTATATCAGTGGATGCTGCAATCAAAACCAGCTGGGTCCTAGAAATGTCATGCAAGTGTACATATTCGTCAGCACACCATGGATTCTTGTCCAAAGTATTATTTATTGAAGTGATCACATCACAGGAAAGTGCAACGTTTCGGAGCCGCGCAGGGCCCCTTCATCAGGCATGTGATCACATGCTGGACGAAGCGGCCCTGTGTGGCTCTGAAACATTGCACTTTTCTGTGATGTCATCTCTTCAATAAATAATACTTTGGACAAGGATCCAAGGTGTGGTGGGGAATATGTACACCTGTTTAGGTGGCACACACCCAGAAAATTGTCTCTCAATTGGATTGTAATTATTTCTTCACAGCAACACAGTTCTGGCAGGTCAGTCTGTTTGTATTCTACTCTTCGTATAACTCTAAGGGGGATGATCACCAATGGCTGGGGACCACAAGCATGGGTACATTTCCCAACTGGTGGAAATGAATTGGCCAGAACGACTTCTATGACAATTGCGGTCTCTGTAGTAGTATGTCACTCAAAGGCTGCTCTGTGCTGTGCCTTTTCAACTCTGAAATGCTGGTGTACATCTTTCTCTAATTACAAAAAAAAAAAAAAAATGAGCTCTACCCGCAATAATCTCAGCTAAAAGTATAGCTCAAAACATGTGGAACTTACCCACTTATTACTTGAGCCAAAAGGTCAACCATGCTCTACTGTAATATATACAGTACATATATAATTAGGTATTTTGTAAATGCTTAAAGGGTTAGTTATAAAAAAAAAATACACTACGTAGTCCATAAGCATCATTCCATAACGCTAAACAAATCCAATTTTAAATGTATGCATTTATGCTCCTCCCATATAGCAAGGCCATTTGTGCATGTAGCCTCGCACATGCACACTGTGCTCTCCACTGAGCAGATGAGCTCAGTGGCTGCAAAAGGAGAGGAAGCGCTACATCTGCTGTGGTCACTGTGGCCGGAAGTTGAGCTTGGAATTCTTTGATTTTGTTTGATATGTCTGCCCTTCCAGAGCTCCTTGCTGTGGAGGCCAGTTATATAGGGGGCAGTGACATTTCTTTGTGTCACTGTGGTCATCTGCAGTGACAAGAGTGCATGTACAGGTATCGGAAGGATGGCACTCTCTCTTGTACCACTAGGGGGCGCTCATCCTAACGACTGGTCTGTCTTAGAGGAGAGGACATGACAGAGCTGTGAAAACTATCAGAAGTGTTTGAGGTAGGCTTCACTTTCTAAAATCTGATTAGTTTGCCATTATGGAATGGAGTTCATGGACTGCATGGGGATTTTTTTTTTTT
Source organism: Glandirana rugosa (assembly GCA_018402905.1). NCBI lineage: Eukaryota > Metazoa > Chordata > Amphibia > Anura > Ranidae > Glandirana > Glandirana rugosa. Next base: position 699,190 of record BLSH010527798.1, read on the forward strand.
TTTGTGAACAAACCCTTTAATTTCTTATTACATTAAAGCCTGTGGAGAATGTGCATTGACTAAACTGTTTGATTACAGGATGTGGTATCAAGAATATGACAGGAAAACAATCTGCCTTGTCAATTACAGAGGGCCCCATAAGCCTTTGCAAAATAGGCCTTTCCCCACTCCCACTAATTTTCCTCTGTCCTTCCTGGTATAAGTAATTTATAGACGGCTCCTATAACTTAGAAATATTCAGTTTCTTCTACAGTGTTCAACAGTCTGTCTTCATTCATTCATCATTTGGACTCATCTTAGTGACTGTTCTCTCTCTATTGAACATTCATATATAATCTAAAATAATAAATAAAATAATTGTGTTGCACTGTCATACAAATTGCTAATACATTAATAATACAACTCATTAGCATAGGGATAAATCATCATGTGAAAATCAATTAATCAAAAGTGCCCAAAGACGGTAATTCAATAAAGTGCACAGTGCAAAATCAGTCCAAATGAAAAGCGAACAGTGCAAGCAAATTCTTGAAGTAAATGTGTATATTGCCCCAATCTTCTTACGTAACCATATCCTGCTCCACACCCATGTGCGCACCCAACTCACAAATTGCTGACCGATAGGTAAGACCTCAGATATGGAGCCCAGGCTGCACTTTTTAGGAGAGATCCCTGCTGTGATGGATGGATGGCACACTTCAGGACATTGAATAAGGGTTCCCAGAACACTTTGCAGAAGAAGTGTAGGGGAATATAGAGATAAGGAAGGAACTCATAGGGGTTGATTTACTAAAACCGGAGAGTGCAAAATCTGGTGCAGCTATGCATGGTAGCCAATCAGCTTCTAACTTCAGTTTGTTCAGTTCAGCTTTGACAAAAATCCTGGAAGATGATTGGTTTCTAGGCTGACCTGCACCAGATTTTGCACTCTCTATCTTTTATTAAATCAACCTCATAGTGTAGTTGTATAAAACTTCACCAGTTTATTAAAAAGAATACTACTCGGGGGCGTGGTCTGACGCCGCTCTGAGATGGACGCTTAGTTGCAGCTCTCTCCCACATAGAGGTCCAGCATTCTTTACAACAGACCCTACACAGCTGGAAAGATGGTGAGGACAATCAGAAGTCTGTCGGCAACCAGGTCGCGGTCCCCGCTGGGCCAAGACACACCACTCAGCCCTCAAATAATGGAGATGTTCCGGTCACGGAGGAGGGAGGCACTGGCCTTGTAGAGGTAATAAACTCCCGACTCACCACACAGAACCGGGTCGCCCCTGGCGCTGG
>BLSH010527798.1:716847-754871 GCA_018402905.1 Glandirana rugosa
CTTGAAATAAAAATAGTAATCCGTGACGTGTTTGGTAACCGTGGTATATTTAGGACATATTATTATTATTAAAAACAACAAACAAACGTGTCTAACCGTAAACAAACGTACTCGTATAAATACCACACCAACATATGTAGTCTCACTTATCTTGATTTTACACGATATTAAAATACCGAAACATTTATTAACTGGTTATACATCCACCCTCTGTAAAAAACTTTAAGGAATACGATAAGAAACAAACCTTACGACGCCAAATAAAATAAAAAATAAGTTACTTTTCTTTTACGTCGCGGATTCCAAAGTTATCAGTGTTTTCTCCTTATCCAGTTCTCTGACCATAGGTGAATAATTTGCTTATCTTATCAAGAAGAACTACACACATTGTTAATAAAGTGTTCCATTGGTGTCAGGTGTCTTTAGGTGCTATATTCCATTACCTACATACGAATATGCTCATGCAAACAAATGCCAATCTGTGCAAACAAACAACAAAAATTATTATTATTATACAGGATTTATATGGTGCCAATGGTTTGTGCAGTGCCTAATGATAAAAATAAAGTTCTATAGTGCTACAAAGTTTGTGATATTACTTGAAACGGTGGTTGAAAACAAAATCCTCTTCCACAGTCTTCCTACTCCAATTTGTTATTCTCTATATATGAAGTGCATTAAACATAATGTAAACCTTCTTAAATCTGTGTAAATCCATGACATGTATCTGCTCGTACTAAATCACTGTGAACAGCCTGAAGAGATGATCCCAGTAGTGCTCCTCTACTCTACTAACATGGTGTCCTTGTACACAGATCACAGTGCACTTAAACCGGAGTTCCACCCAGTTAAAAGTCAGCAGCTACAAAAAGTGTAGCTGCTGACTTTTAACAATCAGACACTCACCTGTCCCATGCTCCAGCGATGCGGCTGCCCGAAGGCTGGTTCCTTTCTCCCTCCCCTCGGTGGCACCAGAATCACAAGTGTGGGCGCTCGGCTTTGGCTTCAAGTTACGCTGCGCTTTGTGAATGGCCAGCGTATCTTCTGGGACCTGTGACGTGTCCGTGTCGATTAATATAACCATAGAACAATTTTCCACTTTGCAACAGACCATTTTAAATGAACTTTGGCCCAGAGATCATGTTCAGATATGGCTTCTTCTTTGCATGATAGAGCTTTACCTTGCATTTTTGGATGGCAGGGGGAACTGTGTTCAGACTGATTTTGGGAAGTATTACTGAGCCCATGCAGTGATGTCCATCACAGAATCATGCCTGTTTTTAATGCAGTGCCATCTGAGGGCACGGAGATCACAGGCAAATAATATTGTATTTCAGGCTTGTCCCTTTCGCACAGACGTTTCTCCAGATTCTCAGAATTTTTTCATGATATTATGTATTATAGATGATGATATGTTTAAAGTCTTTCCAATTTTATGTTGAGGAAAATTATTTGACAATTTTTTGATGCAGCTTTTCACAGATAGGTGAACCTCTGTGAATAGTTTGTGAGCTGCCCAACTAGAGAGAACAAGGCCCTGGATCTGCTGTAGGTCAATGTGAGGAATGCATACAGATATTCACCTCTTCCACCTTTGGGCAGACCAGATCATAATGTGGTCTACCTCAATCCCTGTTATGTTCCCCTGGTTAAGAGACAACCTGTGACCACCAGATCATTGAAAAGATGGTCTGAGGAGTTGTTTGAATTATTGTGGGGCTGTTTTGAGATGACGGACTGGAATGCAATCTTATTCCCAGGTGCCTCTACCTATGTAAAACATACCATCTGCTGTTCCTCGGGGATTTCATTCCTGGGTACATTCGTCCTGTATGTCTCTGCAGTTTATACCGCCTTAGCTCCTGGGAGCTGTCCACAGTTTACCTTGGGTGCTCACGAATATATGTCACATCCATGGTCATTGTGTATGTATGGGGAGAGGTTTCAGTTGTATTTTCCTCTCCCTAAAGCATATATATAATATATATATTTTATTTCTTTATTTTGACACAGTGTTCATTTATCTACATTTTAGACATTCTCCTTGCATCTGCTCCTGATGAATGGATATTATTCCATGAAACGCATCAATCTTTTAGATGCTGCATTCAGATGTTAACAATAAGCTTTCAGATGCTACATTCAGATGTGTAGAACATGGATTCTCAATCTATTCTTACTAATGTTCTGACGGTTTCTTCCTACATTATCATGTTGGGTTCTATGTTATATGAGAATATGGGTTGATGAATTTCACATATTGCAAGCCCTGTACCATTACTTTGTTTGTTTACCTGTAAATATATGAACTTATTTGTTATTATCTATTTTATACTTTCATGTGTGCCACGAGTACGTGCATTGTTACATGGAATAAATACATTGTTATCAGTACATAGTGTCCTTGTTACTGTCCTGCTGCATGCTTCATTTAAAGTCCCAACCTTTCTCTTTTTGCTATACTAATAGAGATGGAGACAATTGACTGACTATACAGGTCTTATGCCTCATTTAAAGTCCCAAAAAACGTTTTTCTTTCTCACCGGATTTTAGTGCACTTTGAGTCATGGAAGGGACATTTATGGGCTTACCGAATGCATAACACATATTAATTTCTGTGTAAATTCTATTGTACCAATAAGAATTGTTCATTCTTATTTAAATAATAAACCATGGGTAATAAGGGAAATTAGGGATATTCTTAACTCCCAAGAACATGGCTTTTGGAGCGGGTAATATGGAGGATTTAAAAATGATTCAGAGGGACCTGAAGATGAAGATTGTGAAAGAGTTTTGAAGTGGCATGGGAACCATTATAGGTCTCAAGCCAGTTGGTTAAAGGACTGGGGGAGGTGTGGAGAGGGCAAATAAACTGAACCATGTTTTTAACAGGATCGATTCTGTGGCCTGATTTTGACTCTGATTTGACACAAGGTTGTAGACAAGCAGAGTTGAGGCAAGTACCCTTCACTCCTCATACTAGATGTTCTTCCTCCTTTAGTTTGCGTTCTGCTTCCCCCATTGAATGCATTCACCAGTTGTTCTTTATATTAGAACAACTCTACCCTTCCTTCATGGGAAAGTACATCGTTGCAGTTGGACTACTGTCGGGGGACCCCTGCGGGGTTGCTGGCTGCCGACATCTGAGCGGAGAGTGTCTCATACAGCCCAGAGCCTGCACTGACAGTTTCCCCTCCATCCTCCCTCATACGGATGCGAGAGGAGTAAGCACTGATAGTAGGAACTGATGGACAGCCCTGATAGGCTGCCTGATGTGCACTGATAGGTGGTAATGATGAGCACTGATAGGTGGCACTGATAGGCAGCACTGATAGGTGGCACTGATAGGCAGCATTGATGAGCATTGATAGGTGGCATTGATGGCCACTGATAGGTGGCATGGATGACCACTGATAGGCAGCCTTAATGAGCACTGATAGGTGGCACAGATAGGCTGCACTGATGGGCACTGATAGGCGGCATTGATGAGCACTGATAGGCGGCACTGATGAGCACTGATAGGAGGCATCGATGAGCACTGAAAAGTGGCACTGATAGGCAGCAATGATAGGCGGTACTGATGGGCACTGATAGGCAGCATTGATAAGCACTGATAGGCTGCATTGATGGGCACTGATGGGACTGCACTGATAATCAGGGCACAGTGCCCTGATTATCAGTGTAAACAATGTACTGACAGTCTTGTCAGTTAACGGCTCTCCTGTCCTCGCACATACACAGCATGGGAAGGAAAGACTGCTGATAACCGGCAAGCACTGTGACTGGCCCTTTACCGTGATCTGAGAAGGAAGGGCACGAAAGACACAGCAGTCACAGTGTGTGATGGATGCATGCCCCCTGGAGGCAGGGTTCTGGAAGAATATCCATGGATGCTCGCCCAGAACTAGAAGCCTGGGGCATGGATGGAAGAGGGGTCAGGGGGGCCCTTAATGGTTTCTTGCACCGGGACCCTGAAGGTTCTAGTTACGCCTCTGCATTGATGTGTTTTACAGCTGATCAGGTGAGTAGACAGTTGAGGAGACTTAAGACAGGAAAATCAGCAGGCCCTGATGGCATTAACCCTAGGTGCTTAAGGCGCATGCAGACCAGCTGGATAGTGTCCTTCAATGAGACTTTAACCTGAGCCTGAGTCTATGAAGGGTCCCTGGGTTGTGGAAGACATCTTGCCTTGTTATTGTCCCAAGTATACCATATTCTTGTGGCTCCAAGGATTATAAACCAGTGACTTTAACCTCCCACATAATAAAGACCTTGGAGAGACTTGCTCTACATCAGTTACGATCCATGGTTAGTAAATATTTGGACCCGTTGCAATTCGCATACCAGCCTAGACTGGGAGTTGAGGACACTATCACCTTCATGCTAAAACCCATGTATGCACACCTGGATAAGCCAGTGAGCACTGCGAGGATCATCTTTTTTTACTTCTCCAGTGCTTTTGATACCAACATGCTGGCTCCCCTGGGTGAGAAGCTAACAGTGATGCAGGTTAATGTCTCCCTTGTGTCATGGATTGTAGACTACCTGACTGGAACACCACAGATTGTGCATTTGCAAGACTATGTGTTGGATAGGGTGGTCAGCAATATTGAGGTTCCACAAGGAACAGTTCTCTCTCCCTATCTCTTTACTGTTTATGCCACTCATTCCAGCTACCAGGCAGAGTCTTGCCATCTTCAGAAGTTATCTGATGACTCTGAGGTAGTGGGATGTATCAGGGATGGGGAAAAGACTGAGTATAGGTCTGAGGTAGAAAACCTTGTCACATGGTGTGAGGAAAATCATCTATATCTAAATGTCACTAAGACAAAGGTGCTGATTGTGGATTTGAGAAGGAGGAAGGCACTAGTAACCCCTGTGTCCATCGGGGCAGTGGATGTGGATGTAGTATTGAATTACAAGCATCTGGGGTGCACATAGATAATAAGCTGAACTGGAGCAAGAACACGGACATGCTCTATAGAAAGGGCTAAAGCCATCTCTATTTTTTGAGTGAACTGAAGTCTTTTAACATTTGCTGGATGATGCTGAAGATGTTTTATGGATCTGTGCTGGCCAGTGCTCTGCTGTATGCAGTTGCATGCTGGGAAAGCAAGTTTAGGGTGGTCAATGCCAAAAGGCTCAATAAACTGCTTCACAAGTCCAGTGATGTTGCTTTGAAGTTGGATCCTTTAAAGGAATTGTAAAGGCTTGTTGTTTTTTTAATATAACAAACATGTTATACTTACCTCCTCTGTGCAGTTGGATTTGCACAGAGCAGCCCGAATCCTTCTCTTCTTGGGGCCATCTTTGCAGCTCCTGGTCCCTCCTTCTATCGAGTGCCCCCTCAGCCAGCAGCTTGCTACAGGGGGCACCCGAGCTGAGTCAGAGATCCGTTTATTCAGACACAGAGCCCCACCCGGCCCCGCCCCCTCTCTCCCCTGACTGGCTGACTGACTTTGATTGACAGCCGCGAGAGGCAATGATGCCGTTGCTGTGCCTCAGCCATTCAGGAGGAGTGTCCTGGATGGCTAAGACACTCGTGGACATCGCTGGAGAGAGAAGGGGCTCAGGTAAGTAATTGGGGGTTGATGAGGTGGCTACTACACACAGAAGGTTTTTTTTTTTTTCTTAATGCATAGAATGCATAAAGTTAAAAAAAACCTTCTGCCTTTACAACCCCTTTAACAACAGTGTTAAAGAGGAGAATGTTGTCCAAGGTAAGTTTAATCTTGGACATCTTCTTCCATCCACTCCACAATACGCTGGTCAGTCTGAGGAGTACCTTCAGTGATAGATAGTTAAAACCATGATGCACCACAGAGCAACAAAGGAAATCATTTTTGCCTGTAGCCATTAAATTATATAATTCTCCTGTGAGTTCTGGATGTGAGGATTTAATCTGGTTTATGATCCACATTTTTATGTCCTTTTCATATTATGTTGGTATTAGGTTAACTATGTGTAATGATTTTTGGTTAATGTTAGAGAAAGTGGTGTAATATTTGCATTTTGGTAGTTGGATTTTCTGTTATTTTTTGAATGAGGCTATTTATTCTATGTCGTTTTTAATAAGGTAGTATGGTCAAGTACAGTATAGTAATAATTTAGTTTTATTTGGTATTAATTGCTGTTTTGATCATTTTATTGCTGTTATTGCATCTTGTTTCCATTTGTTATTGTGATTTTGTGTTGTCTTCATTGAATGTAATTGTATCTTAATCATTTCCTTTTGGGATTAATAATGTATTCTGAATCTGAATCTGCCCATCCTTACTTCTGAGACACTCTGACTCTGTAAGGCCTAGTACACACTATTCATTTTTTTTTCCTTCAACCCAGCGGGCTAAACAAAAAAAAAACTGATGAGTTTGGGAGGAGCCACTATACTAACTATGCAATGTTAGCGCAGCGATCTCCCCGCTGAGGTATTGTGTTCTGACAAGGGGATGGCCGGAACACACCGTTTTGTCACTGTCTGCCAAGCTACGAAGACTATTAGTTAACAACTTCAGCCCGGGAAGGATTTACCCCCTTCCTCACCAGAGCACTTTTTGCGATACGGCACTGCATCGATTTAACTGACGATTGCGCGGTCGTGCAACGTTGCACCCAAACAAAATTGACGTCCTTTTTTCCCCACAAATAGAGCTTTCTTTGGTGGTATATGATATATTTTTTTACTTTTTGCTATAATAAATATCCAAAAGAAAAAAAAAGGAATTCCTCAGTTTAGGCCAATATGTATTATTCTACATATTTTTGGTAAAAAAAAAATCTCAATAGGCGTATATTGATTGAGTTGCGCAAAAGTTATCGCGTTTACAAACCATTTGAATAGATTTATGGCATTTTTATTATTATTTTTTTTTACCAGTAATGGCGGTGATCAGCGATTTTTAGTGGGACTGTGATATTGCGGCAGACAGATGGGACATTTTTGACACTTTTTTGGGACCATTGACCTTTATACAGCTATCAGAGCTAAAAATAGCCACTGATTACTATATAAATGTCACTGGCAGGAAAGGGGTTAACACTAGGGGGCAATCAAGGGGTTAAGTGTTTCCTAGGGAGGTGTTTCTAACTGTGGGGAGAGTGTAATGACTGAGGATGGAGAGAAAGCTGCTCCCGATCACTGGGAACAGCAGATCTCTCTCCACTGCCCTGCCAGAAAGCAGATCCATTTGTTTACATGAACAGATCTCTGTTCTGGCTCTGTGAGGAGCGATCGCGGGTCAAGCGACAGCGGCTGGTCGGCAAGTGATTAAAGTGTTACTAAACCAACGACAGTAAAATCAGTCTGTAAATGCAGTAAAGCATGATTGTTATACTCACTGTGCATTGCATAAAAAGGCTGTTTGATCCTGCACGCAGAGATCCTCCCCTTCTTGCATTGTCCCCGTGTCCGGATAAGACAGTTATTGGAGAGTTTTTTTTTCCTTTTCTTGGGAGAGTGCATGTGATCAGCACTGTCCAGATCCAGAACAGCCAGTGCAGTATATAAACTCCTCATACAGGCTTTAACCAGACACTGATAGAAGTCACAAGACTGCTATATATGGCTAATGAGAAAAGGTATTTAGTAGTTTATATTTTCTAAAACTATTGTATTTCCACATTCTGTACTGTGGGAGACCTGTTATAGCGGATGCAGGGTCCTGGGTTTAGTAACACTTTAAGCTATCTCACCACAACTGAATCAGTTATATAGATCATGCTTTTGGTGCTTAGATTGCAGAAGCAGAACAATTTATGCTAATATGTGTTATCATTTTATTGCTCTGTTACTAATTGATCGATAGTGTGAGTGGGGGAGATTTATTGTAATTTCCCATACTATTTATTTGCTTAGAGCACTGCATTTTAATTTATTTCATAACATAAGGCATGCTTTTTGCCAGCAACCACAGGCAGGCATATAAAAAAGAAAATACCCAGCAAAGGATCTCATAATAACTATGTAGAAACATCAGAATGAAAAAAATGCAGATTTCATGCAATGTCTAAAAAAGTATAGGAAATTACCAGCATGTATTATCAGGGTTGCAAATTCTCATAATATAAAGACTACAGCTGAGCAAAGATTTACAGCATAATATTAAATTATTTAAGACCAGATGATGCCATTGATACGTATGGGCTAAGGTTAACTCCTTATGTTATTACAGATTTAGGGTTAGGTCACAAAAGCGCCTTGATATGCTGCACTCCCTTTGATAGGACAAAGGACAGTGTCAGTTGGCACCATACAACCCAATCAGCACAGGGACAAATGGTGATTGAACTCCTTCTGCCACACACTTGTGTGGGAGAGCAATTAGCTTCAAGAAAGGCTGAGTGTAATGTCACTATTCTACTTCTCTAGAATGGAGAACAGCAGTCCTCCAATAAAATCTCTGCAGCAATGTCAGGGGAAAGGGGGAGACACTGTTTTGTTTCTAGCATGTAAGTAATTTCTTACTCTGGGGCTACATTGACGCCTCTGCATTTTGCGGTGCATTTTAGATTCAGTGCATTTCAAGCATTTTTCTGCATTGCCATTCATCTCTACAAAAGGTATGTTTTACTGGAAATCAAGCCAAAAAATCAGCAAGCAGCACAATCAAACACAGTAGAGTAATGTAGCCTAAAAGCTGGCTATCATCAGGGCCTTATTAACATAGGGGCTATTGGAGCTGCAGCTCCAGGCCCCTTCCTTATGATAGGCCCAGCCCAATAGTGTGAGTGAGTCACTGATACTGTCAAGCCCTTCTCTGTATACAGTTTACACATGATTGAAATGTAAATCAGGGGAGCCTATTTAATTTGTTTTAACAAAAAATTGATTGCATTTTCATTTTATTTATTTTCATAAAAAGGCCCCACCAAAATCCTCAGCACCAGGCCCATGATGCTCTTAATCCGGCCCTGGCTATCATGCACAATGCTATTTTTGTTAGAGATGCAAATTATCTTCATCTTTGCTGATAATCTGCTAATAAAAATGTAATTAAACTTGCACTTGTGCATGATGAGAGAGAGATATTAAAGCATGCTTTCTGATGCTTTTCTTTCAGATGGTCATAGCTCCAGACTGTCCTGATTTGAAATGACTGTGCCTCTATTGAAACCAAATCCCTCAGTCCTTATTTCATCCCCATTTGTTTTTTGGTCTGATGTATTGACTTTTTGAGAGAAATGTGCTCTATTTTTACCAGACATTTTATACTCCAGTAAACTGTATATTCACCCAGTACAATGAGGAAAATAGTATTTCATCCCCTGCTGATTTTTGTATGTTTATCCACTGACAAAGAAATGGTCAGTCTATAGTTTTAATGGTAGGTTTATTTTAACAGTGAGAGACAGAATAACAACAAAATAATCCAGAAAAACAGATTTAAAAAAAATGTATACATTGACTTGCATTTTAATGAGTGAAATAAGTATTTGATCCCCTATGAATCAGTAAGATTTCTGCCTCCCAGGTGTCTTCTATACAGGTAACGGCTCTTAAAGAGAGTGCTCCTAATCTCAGCTTGTTACCTGTATAAAAGACTCCTGTCCACAGAAGCAATCGATCAATCAGGTTCCAATCTCTCCACCATGGCCAAGACCAAAGAGCTGTCCAAGGATGTAAGGGAGAAGAATTTAGACCTACACAAGGCTGGAATGGGCTACAAGACCATCACCAAGCAGCTTGGTCAGAAGGTGACAACAGTTGGTGTAATTATTCGCAAATGGAAGAAACACAAAATAACTGTCAATCTCCCTCAGTCTGGGGCTCCGTGCAAGATCTCACCTCGTGGAGTTTCAATGATCATGAGAACGATGAGAAATCAGCCCAGAACTACACGGGAGAATCTTATCAGTGACCTCAAGGCAGCTGGGATCATAGTCACCTAGAAAACAATTGGTAACACACTATGACGTGAAGGACTGAAATCCTGTAGAGCTCACAAGGTCCCCCTGCTCAAGAAAATACATGTACAGACCTGTCTGAAGTTTGCTAATGAACATCTGAATGATTCAGAGGAGAAATGGGTGAAAGTGTTGTAGTCAGATGAGACCAAAATCAGGCTCTTTGGCATCAACTCAACTTGCTATGTTTGGAGGAGGAGGAATGCTGCCTATGACCTCAAGAACACCATCCCCACCTTCAAACATGGAGGTGGAAACATTATGCTTTGGGGGTGTTTTTCTGCTAAGGGGACAGGACAACTCCACCGCATCAAAGGGACCATGGACGGGGCCATGTAACATCACATCTTGGGTGAGAACCATCTTCGCTCAGCCAGGGCATTGAAAATGGGTCATGGACGGGTATTCCAGCATGACAATGACCCAAAACCCACGGCTAAGGCAACAAAAGAGGGGCTCAAGAAGAAGCACATTAAGGTCCTGAAGTGGCCCAGCCAGTATCCAGACCTTAATCCCATAGAAATATGTGGAGGGAGCTGAAGGTTTGAGTTACCAAACGTCAGCCTTGAAACCTTAATGACTTGGAGAGGATCTGCAAAGAGGAGTGGGACAAAATCCCTCCTGAGATGTGTGCAAACCTGGTGGCCAACTACAAGAAATGTCTGACCTCAGCGATTGCCAACAAGGGTTTTGCCACCAAGTACTAAGTCATATTTTGCGAAGGGGTCAAATACTTATTTCACTCATTAAAATGCAAATTTTTTTTGAAATGCGTTTTTCTGGATCTTTTATTGTTATTCTGTCTCTCACAGTTAAAATAAACCTACCATTAAAATTATAGACTGATCATTTCTTTGTCAGTGGGCAAAGGTACAAAACCAGCAGGGTTGTAAATGATTTGTATAAGATTAGGTTTGCCGCGTTAACAATCAATAAAATGTAAAGTGCGTCCAATATGAGTATATAACAAGCCAAAACGTGGATCAACCAAGTGCGCATTCACCATAAGGTAAAAAGTGGCTTCTTACCAGAAATGATGGACTCTTAATCAGAAAGAGTCAAAAGCGCTCGTAAATGACATATAACTTGGGATGGAAACTATTTACTCCTTTCCTCATCTCTAGTGAAAATGAAAAAACGGGAGCTTTTGAGCTTAATAATGCCTGCAGACCGTCCCTAGCTCGTGGATGGTCTGCAGGCTCTATTAAGCTCGTAAGCTACCCTTTTTTTATTTTGCCTCTCTCAAGGCTGGAAGCTCGATACCTTTGGCAAGGGTTATTTCCAAACACGAGCAGGACGTCTTCGGTGCTCTGTAAGGCAGTTTGTGGATGTGCAGTGTACCCCCCTCTTGGTGTGACGTGCAGTTGGGGTGGATGGCTTTGGTCCCTTGGCTCGGTTACAGCTCTGGACAGTGGGAGATCTGTAACGTTCTGGTTTGTCATAGTCCCTGAAGAAGCCTCACCAGGCGAAACATGTCGGACGTATATACAAACCTATGACCATTGCAACTGTTAAGCTACGCAAATTTGTACAACATTATGTATACAGACTGCTCTACTGTTCTATATTGTTTTTAATGACCAACAAGTACCTTAGGTACTTTTTATATGTATACTGAATAAACTTATTTGCTATATCTTTGCACCGCTATAGTCCCTTCTAATTTTCCCTCTTATTCCCACTCCTCCCATCTTCCCTTTCCCCTCCCCCCCCCCCCACATTCCCACTTCCCATCCCCACCTCAACTTTACATTAAATATCCAGGGATGAGGTGCCATACTTAAAGTGCTGCCATACTTTACTACCCATTCTCCATCATATCATGCAGATAAAATGAATCAAAGATATCCACGTAGTGTGAAACTATATGGTAAATTTATTAAAAGCAAGGCAGTACAATGTTAATCCTAAAAACAAGCATGTACTGTATGTAAAAATACCGGTGCCGGGATCCGATTCAAACACCTTGTGGTTTTAGTACGCTTGGTGACATCAAGTGCGTGAACTCCTCCCTATGCATTTGGTCACAATTTACATCATCGGGGCATGTATATTAATGAATTTGTTAGTATAAAAAGCCACAATGAAGGAAAAGTAGTGCAAAAAACACTTGTTGGTTTAAATCCTAACTCCAGCTTTGCAATCTCTTTAAATAGTTTGTGTGGGCCAAGCTGGCCTAGATAAACTATTTCCTTTATTAATATATACATCAGCTACATACAGCATACAATGCTGTGCTGCTACAGTGGTCTAGGGACTTCCCATCCTGTTCCTGGGACAAAATTGAGTCAGGCTGAACACTATTCAGCAATTCACAGGAAGCATTGTACTTTTATGAATGAATACAAGGCTGATTGGCCAAGGTGGAGAGGCAAGTGAATGATGTCACAATCTCTGTCTCATCCATTTGGAGGAAGCCTTGTATTCGTTCATAAAATACAAAGCTTCCAGTAAATGTCTGAGCAGCAATTGGCCTGATTTGATTTTGTTCCAGTAGCAGATGGGAAGTCCCTGCACCATTTTATACAGTGCTGACAGTGTGTACGTGTATTAGGAAATTGTTGATTTGGGCCAGCTGGAGCAAAGTGGGCGATAGGCTGATAATCAGTCATCTTTTGTGTATCAATTCTTCATGGCTCTACATAATTTGGTGCATCGCAGGGCTGTGTCATTTTCCTATATACTTTATACTAAAATGGTTTCCTCTTTCTTATATCAAAAGGCTGGGATGTATGGATGTTTTTATCTATGCTGAAAAATATGCTAGACTGAAAAATACCCATATGATAAAAGACTGATCATGCTTTATTGTGGTGTGCAATGAACAGCACTGGAGTTTTGAAGAAAGTGTTGGAATAAAGCACAAATGCACTACTGAAAGTTTCATTTCAGAACTGCTTTTCTCCCTGTTCAAGTTTAGAGATTTTTTGCTAGTGCTTTTGTCCTGCTTTAGCATTCCCATAGACTTTAATGCAGAAAAAATGTTTTAAAGTAAACAAAAGGCCAAAGACATTGGCCCTAGAGGTACTTGTAAGGGCACCCCATACACTGAGTTCTGCCAGCACACATATTGTCACTTTGGTGATGAAAAGACCCTCCTGAATCATTTAGGTCTGTTACTTGATACTATTACCCATTAAACAATCTGAGATGCAGTATGGGAGGAGGGATACTGTCAACCATTAGTAATTGAAATAATAAGATTTGATCATCCTGACACCATATCAAGCATGGTTTTGGGATAATTTAACACCAGCCATTTGCCCAACAAATCACCCGCCAACAAATTCCCCGTCAACCCCAAGACTACACTCCCCCCCTCATCTTTTTTTGGGAAGAAGGGGTGTCCCCGAACGGCAATTTGGAAATGTGGTCACCCTAATTATGCTATGTGAGGCAGGTGCCAAGTGAGCAATCACTGTATATAATGTGAACAGCTCCCAAACCTCCTAAGAATGCAGCTGTTGCAGGAATTATTCACATTTAATAAAGCCAGGATTCAGTAAAAGTTTGCTAACCCAAGCCAGAACATTTGAGTAATTTAATATTAGCATTCAATAATGACTCATGGATTCATTATTGATAAGCAAAGCCACTTAGCAAAAATACCATTCATAGTATTACACTATATTACTTTCCATTGAAGCTGAACATGCAAAAATTAAATAAATGTAAACAAGTCAGGAAATTACCCCAAAAAAGCATTACATGTATTTTACATATAAATTATTAAATTTGACTATTGTTCTGTATTTTCTGTACAGCAGCACTCAAAGTAGGAGTAAAAGAGGTATCTTTATTCATTGCACAATGTTGACCATCTAATACCGAGAATCTACTGAAAAGAGGAGAAAGCAAAGTGATGATCTTATTAGTGTGCTTCTGTTCCTATCAATTCCAATTAAAAGATGGGGAAGGTCCTGAGCCAGGCTGTATTGCTGAGGTGCAGTGCAGTCTGCAGAGAGGTCTCAAAGAGTGCAGGATCTGTCTTTGTTCTCCTACTGGTTTCCCAGATAGAAAACAGAATTACACATTCTCTGAAGGGTTAACAGTCCCCATATATGAATGTTAACTGTGTTATTTTCTATTTGACTTGAGGGCTGGTAAAAGTAACACAATTTGCTATAGGCCCCAATGTTACAGGCCGACACTTGCAAACTATTAGCAGCTTGTTTTAGTTCAATAGTTGTTATTGAAAATTTTCACAAGAAATAGTACAAAGACGAGTAACATTGTTATACACATAGGTATTACATATTTGACCATGTTTGCATATAAACAGGCTCCCACTGCATACTCCTGAACAAACAAGAATCCTATTGACCATAGGGAGCATAGGTTATGTGCTATTATTAGCAACATCTATTACTAGAGCCTGGTGGACAGTGCCTCCCGCACCCCCAGCCACCCCAAAAGCGATCAATCTGCGTTGGGGGAAAGGGGCCAGCACCCCCACCCACTTGTTTTCAGAATTATCTCAAATGTTTTATGGCACAATTTGATTGTTCGTGCCCCAGCACAAAAATCGCATCTCAAAAAGTCACTCAATAGTAATAAGGAGTGCACCAACTGGGTGCACCTTAGAAGAATGAGCTAATAGAGAAACAAAATAGGATGTATAAATCGCAGAGATTGGATGTGGTGCTATTATTATTATAAATATTATAGGCCTTAATAAGGTGTTAGAAAGCAACATATATAATAATAAGGTTTCAGATTTGAGATTTATGTGTGATCAGACCCATGTCTTTGACTATACTGGTCAATCCAAGGTTTCCAGTGAGGATGTTTTGTTTTATATTTTCCCTGGGAGGATGCAAGCAATAATTTGTAGGTAATATCTGTGTTGGTTGTTCTAATAACATCACTTAGAGCAGGAGCTTTGACTTTCCTCCAATGTCTCATTAATTCTAGTCTAGCGCTTAATAAAATATGAGATATTATGTCTCTTAAATATCAATAATTTAAAACAATATCTATTCCCAGGGATAGAATAGCCATCCCTGGGTTCTTATAGAGCTGGAGTCCTGTGATTTGTGTTATAGTTTTGAAAACAGCTTTTCAAAAGATTTGCAGGTTCGGGCATGTCCAAAAGATATGGAATATTGAGCCCCTATTCCCGCAATGTCTCCAACACAGTGGGGAGGATTGGGGACTAAAACTGGATATTCTCGTAGGAGATAGGTACCACCTAAGCAGTATTGTTTGGGTTAGTTCCCACAAACTGACACTTTTAGTTGCTGCATACGTGGCTGTGAGTGCTGTTTGCCATTGTTCAGGTGAATAGGAAGACCTCAGATCTAATTCCCATGATTTCTTAGATGGGGACTTAATAAATGTCGTTTTCTGGTTGAGAAAGTTATAAAATAGGGATATGCCCTTAATCGTAGTATTAGGGTTAGCGAAGTATTAGGAGATTCTCCAGGGTAGCACATTGAAAGGATTAGGAATAGAATGTATGAAGTGTGAGACTTGAATATATTTATATTTGTCAGTGGATTCCAGCCCAAATTTAATTTGGGCTGCTCTAAAAGTTTTAAGAGATGGACCTATTCTCAGATCGTCTATAGTTTTTATGCCTTTCGGGACCCAGTGATTAAATCTTAGGTTTGGGATTAATAGTTGTATACTAGAGATGGGTAATGCGATTGAGGTGGTAACCAAGTCGCCTATGGGAGCCAGTAGCAATATTTTCCAGGCTTGGAATAAAGCCACCATAGTAGGCGATACTGTGAGAGATTCATGAGATATGAATCTACTAGCCATTAATAAGTCATAAAGGTTCCTATTTGGGCATTGGGATTCCTATAACTCATGCCAACGTGGGTTGTACTCTTGCGGGAACCAGGTCTTCAGTTGTGCAAGAATTTCTGTTATGTAGTAATCTTTAATTAACGCATGACCTACTCCTCCAACTCTTCTAGCCTTTATCAATTTTTTAAATGCACATCTGGCTTTTTTGCCTTGCCACAGGTATTTGTTGATTGCGGATTGGGCTTTGAAGAAAAAAGACTTGGGAACTGGGATAGGGAGAGTCCTGAAAAGGTAAATAAATTGTAGTAGTACTACCATTTTGAAGGCCGATAGACGTCCAGACCATGTTAGTTCCGTTTTGGTTATATCTTGTAGTTTAGATTCAAGCTTATGGAGGAAGGGTGTATAATTAGCCTCTACCAATTCATCTGTGGATGTAGTTAAGGTAATGCCAAGGTATTTTATCACCTCATTACGTCAAATGTACGGAAACCTTGAATTGAGTTTTATCCTCAACAATGTTTCAATCCCTAAACCTAATATGTATGATTTGCTCTCATTAACCTTGTAAAAGGAAGTTTTGTTAAATAACTCTAATGCTTCATGCACCGCAGCCAGGGAGGAGTCCACTTCTGTAAGAATCATAATAATATCATCAGCGAAAAGGCTAATGAGTAGAGTTACCTGTCGGGAATCCTTTGATATTTGGGTGAGATCTAATGTAAATAGCTAAGGGTTCCATTAATAAATTAAATATTAGTGGTGGTAAAGGACACCCTTGCCTTGTTCCATTTGATATAATAAAGGGAGAAGATAGGATTCTGGACATATAAACACGGGCAGATGGTTTGGTGTAAAGGGCTATGATGGCTGAGCAGATATTGCCTGTGAATCCAAAAGGTTCCAACACTCTAGCCAGTGTATGCGGTCAAAGGCCTTCTTTGCATCCAACGTCAGGAGCAGAGAAGGCCTTTTGTGCACCTTGGCTAGATGGATAATGTTTGTCAGTCTTCAGGTAGAATCTGAAGTCTGTCTATGCTTGATAAAGCCCGTTTGATCTGGATGTATGAGTATGGGCATTATATTCACAAGGCGTAAGGCAAATAACTTTGCATACAGTTTTAAATCTATATTTAATAGCGAGATTAGTCTGAAATTTGAAGGAGAATTGGGCTCCTGCCCTAGCTTAGGCAGAGTTGCAATTAAAGCTTCAAGCATCTCAGGGGGAAAAGAGGAAGAGGCAGCAGCAGCGTTAAAGATCCGTTCTAGATATGGGGCTAGTAAAAGTTTGAATTCTTTATGTAGCACCCTTCTAGTTTGGGTACTAGTGAGTGTATATAGTTTTTGGCTCTCTCTGCTTAACAGGAGAGTAGATAGGCACATTTATATGCTATCTGCTTATTAGAGAGCCTGGATTTGAGTAAGGTCTGCTCAGTATGCTCTGGTGCTGATTCACGTGGTCTGGAGAGTTTTACACTGTCCAATTGTATGTGTCCCTATTGGGCAGTGTGAGGAGAACCCAGCCAGTGACAGCAGGTGTATTTGGAGGTGGTTCTGATTAACTAGCAGGGGAGTGGCCCCCACTGCATCTTGGGTGAACACCTTCATATAAAAGGGAGCACATGGGCACAAGGTTAGGAGTTCCAGCCCACCCAGACCTCAGGGGTGGAAGCGTGTGTTTAGATCCTGGCTGCTAGGCTTGAGGCCTATCCAGGAGGCTGTGTATGCTAGGCCATGTCGAGGCCTAGCTGAAGTTGCTGAAGCTGCAGCCCAGAGTTATTTAAAGCTGACAGAGGGGAAACGTCCTTGGATCCTATCTGGTATCACAGTGGCAAAGTGTCGCTTGGAAGTTGGAAGGAGGCTACCGGCTGTCCCGGAACATGGTGTGAGTACAGACCCGTGAAGGGATCCCTGAGACTGAGTTGCTAGAATTCCTCTCCTGATCCTCATAGTCAGCTAACTGGGTGTGTGAGCTAGATAGGAGATACTGGTTAGTGTCTTGAAGAACAGAGTCTGGCTTATCCTGTCCTGCTTAAAAAGGGACCTGTTCCATTGGGATCAGCCTGCCATAAAGTGTCATTGGTGGTCTGCTGCATTGAGTTACAGAGGAGACACTGGTGAGTGTTTTAAAGAAGCAAAGTCCGGCTTGTCCTTACTGCTTAAAAAGGGACTTGTTTCACTAGGATCAGTTTGTTAGAGTGTCATTAAAGTCAGTCTGCTACTTGCTTCACTGGAATCAGCCTGCTACCTTTATTACTGAGATCAGTCAGCTATGTAGTACCACTCACAGTCTGCTGTACAGAGAAGTTGTCCTCATCTGAAGTCAGTTAACTTGGAGTATCCCATACCTTTCCTTCTCCTATCCAAGTTGTACAACAAAGCATCAAAAATTCATCCCCTAGACTGGTTATTGGAAAATGAGCAGGATTGTGTGTATGCATCTGACAGTGTAAAAATCCATGATGACTGGATAATCAGAGGGAGGCCCAGGACACATATATCTAAATCAGCAGCTCTTTCGGAGGTACCACCTTTATAATATTCCCCATTGAAGCCATCAGGCCCTGGAGATTTGTTCAAAGGGAGGGACTCAATGACTTTATGGATTTCCGATATGTTGAAGGGTAGATTCAGAGATTGGAAATGGGTTTGTGTCAACTTTGGTATTGATAATTAGAAGAAGTTGTTAATTGCTTCTGGCGTACGTTGGTGTAACGTTCCATAGTAATAACTAAAGGCGTCTGCAATTTTTTGGGGGTGGAACTCCTTTTGTTAAGATCCCGGGTGAATTATGTAAGGTATTTTGGTTCTGTATCTGTATCTTCTAAGTTTTTGTGCCAGGATCTTTCCTACCTTATTACCATTGGTGTAGTATGTCATCTTCAGTCTTTTAGTTGTTTTTTCAAAATTTCCCAGTAAGAAAAGTCTGAGTTCATACCCGAGGTGGGAGTGGGCTTTAATTTGTTCTGGGAGTCAGTAAAGATTTTCTTTGTTAATGCTTGTAAACACATTTGCTGCTGGCTCTTAGCCCTCGCCCCCAGTTGTATAAAGATACCCCTAATATATGCTTTATGGGCGTTTCATAAGATGAATTGGTTTTGAACCTTGTCAGCTTGTTTTAATGTTTTTTTAAGTCAATGTATATATCAGAAACATTATGGGGTTAATTTACTAAAACTAGAGCGTGCAAAATCTGGTGCAGCTCTGCATACATACCAATCAGCTTCCAGTTTTTTTTGTCAATGCTTAATTGAACAAGCTGAAGTTAGAAGCTGATTGGCTACCATGCATAGCTGCACCATATTTTGCACTCTCCAGTTTTAGTAAATCAACTCCTATGTCTACTATCCCTACTGACTTTATATCAATATTTGCCAATTTGCCATCTGCCCTTTAACAAATAAATTAGAAGAAAATATTTAAATACTATCTACATTTACCTACTCTGGTCCCAGTTGGCTGCAAAAAGTAGAAGAATCTTCCGTCCATAGTGGTCACGATTGTCAAGCACACCTGGAAAGCCATCCATAAGAGCTCTTTTAATCCCAGGATCATCTGCTTTAAGGTTTTTGAACATGTCCAAGTTAAGTTGGCGATACTGGAAATACTGGGCGAGAAGTCGGAATGCTTCCATCTGGTTGAACTTCCTAGCTCTTAGAAACCTTAAGATGAATGCATCATCTGTCCGTAGAAAACCAATATCTGGTCTAGTGATTATCATGTCTCTAACCTGTTGGATATCCTGATGTAAAGTGTCTGGATTCTCATTTAATTCCAATCTGGCTTTTTCTATCGTCTCTTGACTGAATCCAGCTTGTAAGTGAGTCATCTTTATAACCTGTAGAGTTTACCAGACTCAATATCGTAATTATTTGATGAGATAAAGATCCCATCCAACAAAACTTCTTCAAATTCACCTTGGTATTTCCGTAAAGAGGGACCCTTTAAACCTTCCACACAGTTTGGAACTCTGTAAGGGAAAAAAAACAATTTAAGAAATCAAATAAAATGAAATAACATTATTGAGCTGACCTGATAAGCCAAAGAATGTTGTGTGATGCACTTGTATCCAAAAGCAACCAATTAGAGTTATTGTAGTTTGATTGTCATGGGTCACTTTGTACAACCTTGCTGATTTTACCACTGTAGCACAGAAAAAAACCCAAGAAAACAATGATTAAATTATAATGTTCTCAGCTCTGACTTTTGAATCCTTACAATTGTTGGCAACTGCTAACAGCCCTTTGCAGCATTTTTTGTTTTGCTATTTTTTTTTTTTTTTTGTAATTCTTTTATTTCTTGAAAATGATACAGTGCATAAACAGCGGTACATGCATTATTTGACATACATAGCGAAAGAGTGTAATACAGCGATGCGCCACAACCCTTCAAAAGTCCAGTGGCACTACAGTATTCCCGGGGAAGAGGGGAACCTGGACTCCTCGTGGCTTGGCCCTAAGACTACTGTGCTCAAGGCCAGTAAGGGATTGCATCTTGTATTCCGGTCGTCCTCTCTTCCAAGGCAGTGCTCGCAGTCATTCCAAGTCGACGTATAGCTTTTCACATTTTGATAAAAACACAACAGATTATGGGAGAAAGGGAACCATAGGTCTCAGGCGGTCATCATCTCATTGAAAGGACTTACTCTAGCCCAGGGTTTCTCAACCAGGGCTCCGTGGAACCCTAAGGTTCCTCCAAAGGTTGCTAGGGGTTCCTTGAGCAATGGTCAATTTCTACCTCTCAGATAAATTCCCAATGACATCATTGATCTTTTTTGCTATCTGTAGGGGGTAATTATTCCCAATGACCCCAAGTGTAAGGAGCATTCTTCCCATTAACCATCACACTAATATATCATGAGTTGTAGATTTTTACTTTTTAGCATGGGATTCCCTGAGACCGGAGAATTATTTTATGGGTTCCTTGGTTATGAAAAGGTTGAGAAAGGCTGCTCTAGACCATCATTATAGAGCATTAGATGGAGGGGAGAGTAGAAGAACATGAGCCCTAATGTAACAACATCTGGGGGGGATCAACCCCTTACCCTTAGACAAAACTAGTGCCAGTGGAACCCCAGGGGGAGATAAGGGAGGGGAAAAAACTATCAGGGCCTATGGAGAAAGAGGTTGGGGGAAGCAAAATAAAGAGATAGCATAGGGTGGAAAGAGACAAGCAAAGGATACATAGGAGAATAGAGAATGTGTGGCCTGTGTCCGGGGCCCCCACCCGGGCGGATGTTATCAATCATGATGTGTAAGCTCCTCACGATAGCCATCTGTGTAAACGAAATATTGCCACGGTCTCCAAGTCTCTCGGAAAGTCTCCTCTTTATTATGTAGCGGTGAGGTCCTTCATATCTCTCAGTTCATTGGCCGTATTCAGGAAGTGGATGGTAAGTGAGGATTTATATGTTTTGATGGGCCGCTCTGAGAGATGAAGCAGTTTTGCTTTTTTTTTTTAAGGACATATACCTAGGCCATACCTAAATAAAATGTTTAATATACAGTATGTAGCGTGTACGTATGGTGGTTTGCTCATATTACATAGGAAATAATATTCTCAGTACCAGGCTTACTCAGTAATCAGTGTAAAAACTGCAACTAATAAGGCTTTAGATAGCTGAAGTTATCTCTATGTTGCCAGTTGCCCATCTGGCATGCTCATCCAATAGCTTACTTCTGAGTCCCTGACTTGGAACAAGCAGGAAGATCAGTAAAGTAAGAGTGAGCTCAGAACTCCTAAACTGCATACCCTTTCTGGGCCAGTGCCCCAGAAGATACTGAAACCATCCGATCTGCCTGAAATCTAGGGAAGTAGATTTTTTGAAAGAAGAGGTTAGCAATTGCAGCTTCCATATATCCTCAGCAGAGGTTTCCTTTAAAAACAGAATTTAACCATTGGCTTCATGCACACAGGACATTTTAAAAACGTTATAAAAACGTCAGTAGCTTTGTAGTAAGTTTTTCAACGTTTTTGCAATAACGTTTTTAGCGTTTTTTAGGGTTCTTTCAACGTTAGCATTTTTTTTTTCAACGGGATCAAAAACATTAACAAATGCTGGTGAGCCGCATTTTTGAGCATTTATCTGCATTTTTGGGCTTTTTTTTTTTACATTAGAGCGTTTTTACAGCTGTAAAACTCCTCTCAGAACCCACTAGTCTTGGGTTTTTTTAAAGCCAAAAAATGCCCCAGCCAAAAACAGTTGATAACAGCCTATGTGTGCTTGGAAACATTGGGATAACATGCTAGAGAGTTTATTGACTGTAGGAAAAAATGTCTGAAGCCAAAAACAGCTGCTGTAAAAACATCTAAAAACGTCCTGTGTTCATGAGGCCTTTTAAGAAAATAGGAACTACGACAAGGCGGTTGATTAGACAAAGTACAATAATCAAAACAATTATATCTAAGGAAATCCTCCATCAACAAAAACAATAAATAATTTCAAGGCTGCAGTACAATGCCTCAGTTAAGATATAATAACCACAATAATTAATATATCAATAGCGATCATAATAGGAACAATGTGTATAGATCTACACTGACGTTAAATCTGACAAATGCACTTTCTGTTTGGTTTCTATGGTCACCGAACTTTGCTTTGTTTCTGTGCTCAGTAACGACCCTGTCATTGCTACAGTTTAGTGCACATTATGCTTTGACATTATAACATTATATGTAATGCCATTATCTTTTTATGTGCAGTGATGTTACTTGTCCTGCCTCATTTCCTGAATAAGCCCTCAGCAATTGATAGCTACAACTCTGTCGCCCAGACACACTATTTCTTGGACTATGGGAATCCTCTATAGCTAAATTCAGTAATGGTGTAACCTGTACTCAAAATAGGCATTGTGTAGAACCCTTGTGGGATCTCAGGGCACTTGTGGTGTACTTGAAGCATATATAAAAGTGAGCCTGGAAAAGACTGTATTGGTAAAAACTGTTTAAACAATCAGGTTCAATATGTCTGTTTCTAGATTAGACTAGAGTAGTGCCTTGAAAGCTTGCGTGGTAGTCTATTTAGTTGGCCAATAAATAGTACCACCCTAAATCCAAAAGTTCAACAGAAGGCTGTACTTGGATGACGTCTACCTGCATACAAAAAAAAATCCTTATTCAACCAGAACTGACATGCTGAAAGTCCCTGCCTAGAGCTACCTCTGGCCAGGGAGAGCAGTGGAGATTTGAGGCGGTGCATGCTTTTTTGGAATCTACTAACACCAAATCTAAACTAGAGATGAGCTTGGGTATGATGCACTTCTAAATTCACATGACTGAGCCTCCAAAAAGCTGTCACCTGTAATAGGCTAATCATTGGCAGCAAGGTATTTCCTGCTCTGCAAGGGGGATATATATGTGTGGTTGCAGGTCAGGGAATGCCTTGGATGCAAATGATTGACCAATTACAGGTGACAGCTTCCTGGATTTCTCAGCCATGTGGTTTCAGAAGTGCAACTGAACATATATCCAAGCTCACCTCTCATCCAAACTTCTACTTTTGTCGATGGCTAATACAGTACAAACCTCTGGTGTTAGGATAGGCTAGGAAATAAACAGAGAATTTTTAGCTATTAAGCTAAAGCTACATGTTATGTTAAACTCTAATACGTGAAGCCCATTTTGCTCAACAGTGATATGTAATGAATGCAGAACTTCAATGAAAAATCATTCTTGGTTTTGGGTAGGTTGGGGAAAGGAACATAGGTCAGATTTCAATTGCGGTTTGTGACCCATTTGGGGGAGATTCTCCTACACTTCCTGTTCAGTCATAACTCTGTCATGGGTACAGGAAGTAAGGAGAATGATGTCTAAAGCTGGCCATACATGGGTCCGTTTTTTTCGTTCAACCAGCGAGTTGAACAAAAAAAAAAAAAAAGCGACCTGATTCCCTCATCTACACATTTAATGAGGATGCAGGAATCCTCCCCACTGTGTCATTCTATTCTGAAAACAGGGAGACTGCATCCACCATCAGAATACACAGATCAGCTCTGCAGCCTATTGCTTGTGGCGCTGATTGAGGGAGAATATACTGACAGGGTGATTGAACAGAAGTCAATTGGTAGACTGACTTCGTTCAACCACAGTGGCCAAACGCGGATCGAAATTCAGCCAGTCCCTGCTAAACCAGCCAAAGTTTGATTCATGTATGACCAGCTTAACAGGGTCACAAGAGTAATTAAAACACTTTAAATAGGGTGGGACTAGGCTGGATCCTTAGTCAGCATTTTGTTGTTGCTTTTGTCCCTCTTAAGTATTTTCTCTTCTGTGAAAAAGCTGTCATCATCAGGACCACCAACAGCAATAAAAAACTGAGATCCCCATTCACCCCAAAACTAAGGTTGTATGCAAGTTTTTGTTTGTTTGCAAAGATTCTTTCTTGGGGCTAATCATGTCAGCCTACAAACCCTAGGCTGACATTATGAGCTCCCAGGAAAGGAAAATTACGGTAAGTGTGGTAACAATTTTCTGTATTCCGGGGGGCTCATCATGTCAGCCTAGGATTTGTAGGCTGAATTGATGAGCTCCCAGGAAAGGAAAATTACGGTAAGTATGGTAACAATTTTCTGTATTCTTTCTTTTTCCATAACAGGGCTGTGCATTATTCATTATTTATTGTGTCCAAGGGTAATTAGATGACTGCATCGTCTAGCACAGCCGCCAAGTATTTGCAACTATGTAAATTACATTTTTTATACAGCTGTCTAGGCAGGTGTTTAAACTAAAAAGCTGACATAATTGTCTCACCAGTTGATCACCATTTGAAGACTTATCCAGCCCTAGAAAACTGTGAACACTTTTTAGAGCCGGTTCACACTACAGCGACTTGGGAGGCGACTTGTGTCGCTCCAAGTCACTTACCAAGTGAAATCCCATAGAAGTGAATGTGAGCAGTCTAAATGTACACTACTGAAGTCGCTCCGACTTCAGAAAAGGTTCTTGTACTACTTTGAGGCGACATCTATCCGACCTGTGCCCATAGAAATCAATGGAAGTCGCCTCCAAGTCGGATCCCCCATCTAAACAGAAGCGACTTCACAGTGAAAAGAATAGAATTTATTTTAGGGCAACCCCCTCCCTCCCTTCTCTGATTGGCCACAGCAAAGTCGCCTGGCATGAAGTCGTGTTGTAAGTCGCGCTATAAATTGCCCGAAGTCGCGCTGAAGTTGCTTTCAAAGTGATTAGCAAAGTCGCCCCGCAAGTCGGATCGCCCCTGTGTGAACCGGCTCTTAATGGAGAAACCATTAGAAAACTCTGGTGAGATCTCTAATGAGTTTAACCACCAGCATGTTTCTTAATTTTCCAAAAATGTGTGGCAGAAAATGAGATCAACTTGGGGGAATTAAATGTTTGCTGGCATTACCGTAGATTTCAAATCTTAAGCCTCGTACACATGGGACGACGATCGTACTTAATGACTGCACTACAGGATCGTACGACTACAGAAGAACGTTCAGGTGTTCATGTAATTAGCATCCGGCCGTTCCTGACTTTGAAGCATGCGTGTTTTGCACAATACAACTTGTTGTACCAACTTCTCTGTACACACAATACAACGGTCGTATGACCACTTGTTGGTACTACCAAGTTTTCTAGTCTGCTCATACAACTCCCCTTGTATGACCATCGTATGTCGGCTGTTCTAATTGCGCATACGAACGATTGATTTCGCATACAACGGTCGTTCATACGATCGTCGTCCCGTGTGTACGAGGTTTAAGAATCCATGGAGGAACATATATCCTTATCGATCACTTTCCCTTCTATTATACCCAGTTTCACAGCACCTCCTTACATCAGCCAAACAGATATGAAAAAATATTTTTTAAATCTTTATTTGTAACATTTTTTCATAATAATAATAATAATACATGTTTATCATACTATTTTTTCAAAATAATACTAGTAATAATAATAGATTGAGCTCATGTGGTCACCCAATCTATTATTATTATGGAAAAAAATATTATTGTTATAGAAAAAATATATTATTATGAAAATGTTATTGTTATTATTATTATTATTGAAAAAAAAGTTTTCATTTGAATCTTTTTGGCTGATTACATGAGCTCAATTTAATATTATTAATAATATTAAGCAGGGCTCATGTGTTCAGCCAAACAGATACAAATAAAAAAATTAAAAAAAAATTTACATATTTTTTAAATAATAATAATATTTTTCCCACAACTCATAATAATAATAAATATATATACAGTGAAACCTTGGTTTACCAATAACGCGGTATACAAGCATTTTGAAAGACGAGCATTTTTTAAAAAAAATCCTGACTCGGTTTGCGAGCGAAGTATCGCAAAACGAGCAGGATTAAGCCTCTGTGCAAGAAATATTGCATGTGGCCAGAGGTGTGGGGGCGCTGGTGAGCCTCGGAGACGCTCGGAAGCATTTGGAAATATTTGGAAATACTGAAAGTGTAAACAGTTCCCGAGCATTTCCAAATGTTTCCGAGTGTCTCCAAGCCTCACTAGCGCCACCACACCTCTGGCCACATACGGTATTGCATACACAAGCGCCCCCAGACCTCTGGCCACATACAGTACTGCATAGACAAGCAGTCACTGTGGAACTAATTATCTAAGTTTCCATTGTTTCCTATGGGGAAACATGCTTTGATATACGAGTGATTTGGATTACAAGCATTCTCCTGGAACAGATTATGCTCGTAATCCAAGGTTCCACTGTATATACAAATAAGGATGTGATTGGCAGGCTGCAAACCCCCGATGCCACCAATACCCGGCCCCTCCCTACCCCCCCATCCGCTGAGGGGTCATCTTCCGTGAGGCCGGTCCCTGGTGCTGGGGAGGTGGGAGACCGTTGGATTGGAACACCAGTCAGGTTTTTATTGCTGTCTGTGTCTTCGCTAGGGAGACACAGACTTTAATTGTTATGTTTACCATTATCACTGTAAGTTAAAGTGAAAGACAATTTCACATTTTGTGTTGTCCCCAGAACTGTAATAGAGGTTAAATCATCCAATGGGGACAACCAGGAATTTCCTCACTTTGGAGGGATTTCCTCTCACTTCCTGTTTAGGCTATGGTACAGGAAGTTTGGATCGTCTACAACGCTAAATACTGTGGCTGAAAAACAGACTGTGTCACTATCCTGTTATAAATGGAGAAGTCTTCCTGACTGACTTCATCATAGTGCCAAGGGATAAGAGAACACATGCACCATTCCATTCCCTGCTTCTCTATACCTTCTAGTTGTCACAAACCTTGGTCGTGCAACACTGTACCCAAAGCTTGCAAGAGAAAGACAGAGGTGACCACAATTTGAAAGTTCAAAAACTATTAGACAGATAGCAGGTCAGGAGCAGGAACATACATGCTTGGACACATCCATGGCTGGCTATCATAGGTGGGAAATCAATAGACCCATCTGCAACTGAACAGGCAGCTCCCTGGTAGGTGGACATCTGGAAAATGACAAAAGGGGCGCTTACTCCAGACAGAGTTATCTGTATCGTAGTGCAGACTGAAATACTGTACTGTAGTACAAGGAGGGGATTCCCACTCATGAAGAAGGCTAACACTGCCCCAGAGGTTGCCAAGGCAAGCAAGGTCACCATCCATGTGCTAGGGCTGTGGAAATGGACCATCTTTAGAAAGACTACCCTAACCACACAAAGATGAAGCCATTATATATTTAAGATCCACAGTCAGAAGTTAAGCAGTGGGGCAGCAAAGTGGAATGACTCCTAACCTGACGAGGCAGAGGTAGCTGGGAAGTGATCTGCCGCCAGATGAGAAATCCTGCACTGTCAGTTCCAGCATATTTGGAACTGGGCAAGAGCATAATAGCATATAACTTCCCTGAAAGTTCTAGTGGGGTGACTTTTTGTCCTTAGCCTTTAGCCTCCAGTTGTTCACTATATTACTAGAGTTATCCTGGACTTCAGTGAGATGAATGCTGTTGATGAGTAGCTGTTTGTGTTCTGAACTTTTTTTACTGAAGTAGTCATTTTGAGTTACACTCTCTGTAGTTATAGAGTTATAGAGTCATTCTCAACCAGAATTCTGAGGAACCCTAGGGTTCCTCCAAAGGTCACCAGGGGCTCCTTGAGCTGTGGCTAATTGACCTTCCATCAGATAGTGCCAGCATAGCTCTGGATCCAACACCGCTTGGCAGAGCAAATGACATGACACCAATGTTCATTTTAGTTGTCTATAAGGGTGGTATTCTGATCACCACTGCAA
Organism: Glandirana rugosa; assembly: GCA_018402905.1. Classification (NCBI taxonomy): domain Eukaryota; kingdom Metazoa; phylum Chordata; class Amphibia; order Anura; family Ranidae; genus Glandirana; species Glandirana rugosa. The sequence continues at coordinate 744,729 of BLSH010527798.1, forward strand.
GGAAGGCATTCTTTTCACTGACCACCAATATAAAGGACACTATTCCAACGGGTCCCTAATGGAAACATTTTAGCAGGGGTTCCCTAAGACCTGGTAATTATTCAATTGGTTCCTCTGGCATAAAAAGGTTGAGAAAGGCTCTTATAGAGTCTTATAAAAACTATGCTATGCAACCACATGTTACCCTGATTGAGCCACAGAGACATTGCTGTGAAGAGTCCATGCTTGTGCAACTTTTATAATCTATTTTGTATTACGACTTGCACATGATTAAAAAACTGCAAATTACAGTGACTCTGTCTACAATGTCTGTTTATTTGGCCGAGTACCTATTCTGTTACAAGTACATTAGCCAACAATATGAGGAGTGCTATGAGAGTATTCTCCCTATCTGTAAATAAAAAAAATAAAATTCCTGACATTTGTACATGTCTATGTCATACACTTAAATCACTTATAGCAAAAATACAAAAAATAATTGATGTGTGCTCATTTCTATCTTAGTCAAAATGATTGAATACATGTCTATGATTATGGCTCCTTAATCTAGGGTCCTTTGTAAGTAAGAGAGTTCAAGCCAGCACTCAGCCAAACTAAGCTTTGCTATACAAAGACTCCTGAAGATTTGCTTTGCATCTAAGAAAGAATGTGTGTGCTTTACAATGGAGCAGATGTTTCATTGAGGGGGATGTGTGCACATATGCTAATACTCTGTTAGAATATACATAATATCCCCAACTACTTCAGTGTTGTGTATGGAAATTACTTTCCATTGCATAACAACTCATGCAAGTTTATTGAAAACTAACCCTTGTCACAGAATTGTGAATAATTTGCTACTAGCAAGTGCTGGGGGGAGATATCTCAATACGATTGCATCTATTTTAATAAATAAGTTGTTTTGTCCTTGTGTAATATTTAAATGTATGTGAATTTGGTCTGTATTTCTTGAAGCAAAAGACTCCAATGGCAGAAAATTTACACTGCTATATTTTGGTACAGGAAGGTTATTCTTTGGCACAGAAGATCCCAGCACAGGAAAGGTAAGTATACAAACAAGGGATTAAAGTAGATCCAAACCCAGTAAATATAAGATATAAAAATATAAGAATAAAAAAAATTAATGTTATTTCAGAAGTTTTCGTTCTTGTGCACCTTTGTGGAACAAACCAATTTACAGTGCTCTGGGAAGAAGTTATATACACATATCTATCTGCATGTTTATATAAGTTTGTGCAACTGCAATTTTTCTATCTAGATGGAGGTTACCATCGGTGAAAAACCGCATGCCAAATTGAAGAGTGGACCCAAAGATCCAAGGCCCTGTGCATTTCAAACTCCTAAGCCTCTCTACTGATCACCCATCACATATTGAGCCAACAGGGTGGCTTGGGGGATGAGGGAGAAATTACTAAGACTGAAATTTATAGGAAATCAAGATACATTTACATTCCAAGAAAGTGCATTATGCCTTTGCTTTTATCCACCCCCTTCCTCCCCAAGTAGCCATATGGCACCAAGTGACTTTCTCCATTGCTATGCACATCAGGGAGTGATGGAAGGTTTTCTTAAACACTGTTTCATCTAATTGCGAAGCCAGTAGGGTTTTAGAGAAGCAGTACAGAGAGGAAGTAAATAAGACAGATAGAGGCCTGGATGTAAGCAAGAATGAAGGCTGAGAACCTCACACATTCTCTGGAAAAAAAGATACTCTCTGCTTGCCTCACGTCTAATTACATTCATCATATGCAAATGAGTGGATAGAATTTGAACTGTTTAATCTAGGATTGTTTATCTTTTTTTATCATGTGTTGCTATCTACTGATTTGAGAACTTGTTTTACTAGACTTTAATGTGGGTTCCAATATTTATAAGTACTTTGTAGTCATCTATATAGCACCAGAAAATTCAGCAGTGCTCTGCAGAAAATGTAGATCTATCACATCGGTCACTGCTACCGAAGATGCCCAGAAGCTAATATCTGAATCATAAACAAAAATACATAGGCTCTGCCGAGTTTGGGGGGAAGAATATTACCATAACTTTATGGGTGGCAGCTAGGGAAGGTTGGAGAAAACACACACAAATTCACATCAGACTGTATCCTTAGCAAAAGCAGGGCTGCAGCACTGTAAAGCAGAGTACTGACTTTTCTGTCGTTGTACTGACTGGTTATCATGGTGGCTATTTTCAAGCTTGTCTGAGAAAGGTTGTATATGGAAAATACAAAAGTGCCCTTGACTGTTGTGTTTTCTGGTTGTTATATATGTTCTGGCTTTTCACAGTGCACAGAGGTTTTATCATGGATTATCATGAATTCTTATGGAATGTTGAATGAATGTCACCATTACCTCCTTTTCTTGCACTGCAATAGCTGCTAATATGAAGTCCAGGACCTGGTACTATGAAAAACGTTGCATCTGTGCCCACCCTTTCCATGTCACCTTGATGAGCTTCTATGAAGTTCAGAACAGTTAGTGCATGCTGACGTGTGTAGGTGTGCAGGCCGGTTAGATCCCACGCACACATATTGTTGAATCCCCTTTGCCCTTTACTATATTGTTAGCAGTGGACACATATGGACATTGGGACAATTTTTTGTTACAATGATTCATTGTGGATATTTGGACTTTTGGAAAATGTCTTATCTGGATGACATCATTGGACATGTTAAGCAGATCACACATTTGATAAAACGTTTGAAACAACTATTGAATGTCACTTCTTGTGTACAGGACATGATGCAGATTACCATTTCTACATTGAGATGAGGTCACAACCTGGATATATACCACACTATGAGCTTCATTTACTACACCCTGCACCCATGCATTCCACTTGGATATATCCTTTGGAAATCACTTCATTTTTATTATTGCATAGAGTACAGTTTGACATTCATCACAGGGCTATGCCACCCTTTACACAAATTTAAGTTTATTGTATTATATTGCTCTGTCTTGTACCATTGTACAATTTGTAGGTGTAGACACTACTTCACCACTTTAACTGACTGTTCCATTTGGTTATACTCATTTTTTAGTGATACTGGCACATGTGTTTTTTTGTCTTACATAGCAGGAAATTTTTCTGTAAGTGGTTCAGTAGGTGGTGTATGACTGCTGTAACACATTCCTAATGGAGGGTTGTCCTGTTAATACATTCTTACAAAAAACAGTGATTAGTCACTTTGGTATGATTATTGAGAACTATCTTGCAGGCGTCAAATACAACTGCCATACTCTTTATTTTAGTCTCCACCAATGTATAGGTACCGAGATAGCATGTCTGCCATGTCCCAGGTTGTCCCCAAGGTACATTTTGAGTCACATTAGGACACTTATCAGCAGATACCCACTCCTAATTTGCCCTTGAATTGTTTCCTGGAAGTGTTTCATCATTGATATACATCTCACATGGCCTATATTTTGTGCGTATTCAAGTTTAGACTCCATATTTTATTTCTGTCTAATTTTTTTCAGCTGTTGGCTGTTGAACTATTTATGTATACTCCTGCAACTATTCATGGATTAATCTGTCATGCATGACAATTACTGGAACCAATGTTCCCAGTATACATGATTCGCACAAACTCTGCACATTCATTTTGAATAGCATTGGATTATAGGGGGTGCTATATATTTGTGATGATGGATATTTTCATTTTCCCCATGGTTTTTGAGTATGTTTTGATTACATATGCCACATCATTAAACTTGTGATATTCTGTGGAATATGGTTCATGATCTACTGATTCCTTCATATTTTTATAGGTTATCTGTGGAATGTGTTTGTTAAGACCATACTTTAGGTTTCTGTGTTTTGGTGCTGACAATCTGAAGTCCAGGACCTGACACAGTGAAAAACTTTGCATTTATGCTCACCCTTTCCATGTCATCTTGATGAGCTTCAATAGAGTGTTTTCTGATTTATAACAGCTAGTACATGCTGGCAAGGTTTGGTGGTCACACACAGGTGCTTATGTTTTCTAATTATTCCACAGGTTTATGGGACTTTCTAGGAACTTATAGTATAGATCATGTTTATGAAAAATTGTTTGCCTTTGTCTACTTTTTTATAAGGCTGATCATGGCAATTTCCTTTCTCATTTTCAATATTTGTTAACAGTAATTATAATAGCCTAGTGCAGTGGTTCTCAACTCCTGTCCTCAGGACCCACTAACAGGCCAGGTTTGCAGGATAACTGAAATACATTACAGGTGATATCATTTGCTCCTCAGTGATTGCAGCATTCTAGTCTGCATCTCCCCAAGGTAATACTTAAAATCTGGCCTGTTGGTGGGTCCCGAGGACCGGAGTTGAGAACCACTGGCCTAGTGCAATCAGTTTTTTTTACTGTAACTAGATCTCACCAGTTTGTACTTTCTGTCTGAAACAAGCATTTATGCAACTCTGGTCTAGTCTATCTACATTTTTCCAGTATTCTTATGTTACAGCAAGTCGAAATTCCAAAATGTTCTAAATTACAAAAGAGAGGGCAATATTTTGCATGATTGCAATGATTTTGCTGATGTATTTTCTAAAAGAATAGTGCTTATCAGTGTTCTTCTTTAAGCTTTAAAAAGACTAACTGTACAAATTACACAGTAGAGGCAATAACTGTACAGTGCTTGATTTTTAAATCGAATTCTCAATAAGAAGTGCAAGTTAATCAATGTTAAGTAATTGTTATCATGGCACATTTCCATTTGCACCCTGCTTCTTTTCAAGTTCTTTCTTTGTGTGCCTTCCATCTGTCACGTCTAGCAAATTCCTAATAGTCAATGAAAACATGCCTCCAAATTGTCCTTAGCATTACCTCTATTAAAAAGGCCATGAACCAAAATCAGGCATCTGCTTCCCTCTCTAATTATGTGTCTTATTAAATTTCAGCACTTTCATTTTTTACAATCACAGCTTCACAGCTGAGTTTTAGCTTCGCTAGGGGCAATATGGAGAAGAAAAAGTATTTATTAAAAGGACAAGATAAAAAACACACCAGAATTCAACACAGCACAACAGGGGGATTATTGTGTGAAATAAAACTGGATTCTTTGTTATGCATTTATATATTAAAACATGGAGTAATTATGCCACTGGTATTACTTTAGATAATTATAACACACAATCAAACTAGCAATATTGCAATCTGAATTATTTTCAGTCTATCATTTTTCTAGGAATTAATAGAATCACCATTAAATGGTACACATTGGTGCATATTTATGAGCTAGTGTTTCTGCTGACAACAAATGGTAGTTAGTTATTATAATTGTCCCATATTTATGCTTTCATTACACTGTAGAGGTACAGGGAGCCTGACATACACTCTATTGTCCAAAGTATTGGGACACCTGCCTTTACACGCACTTGAACTTTAATGGCATCCCAGTCTTAGTCCTTAGGGTTCAACATTGAATTGGCCCACCCTTTGTAGTTATAACAGTTTCAACTCTTGTGGGAAGGCTGTCCACAATGTTTAGGAGTGTGTCTATGGGAATATTTGACCATTCTTACAGAAGCGCATTTGTGAGGTCAGGCACTGATGTGGGATGAGAAGGCCTGGCTCGCAGTCTCCGCTCTAATTCATCCTAAATGTTTTTTATCAGGTTGAGGTCAGGACTCTGTGCAGGTCAGTCAAGTTCCTCCACCCCAAACTCGCTCATCCATGTCTTTAAGGAACTTTCTTTATGCACTGGTGCGCAGTCATGTTGGAACAGGAAGGGGCCATCCCCAAACTGTTCCCACAAAGTTGGGAGCATGAAATTGTCCAAAAGGTCTTGGTATGCTGACGCCTTAAGAGTTCCTTTCACTGGCGCTAAGGGGCCAAGCCCAACCCCTGAAAAACAACCCCACACCATTATCCCCCCTCCACCAAATGATTTGGACCAGTGCACAAAGCAAGGTCCATATGGAAGAATGGTCAAACTTTCCCATAGACACACTCCTAAACCTTGTGGACAGCCTTCCCAGCAGAGTTGAAGCTGTTATAGCTGCAAAGGTTGGGCCAACTCAATATTGAACCCTACGGACTAAGACTGGGATGCCATTAAAGTTCATGTGCATATAAAGGCAGGTGTCCCAATACTTTTGAAAACATAGTATATGTATGAGGTTTTTTATGATTATATACACATCTGAATGCCAGAAGGGATACTTTGTAGTAAAAGTGGTGGGCAACAGATACAACACTTTCATACATCTGCCCCTTTCTGATGAGAAGCAGGGTTCTGGTACATACATACATTGTTCCTAAGCCGTCCATTTTTCTGAAAATCAGCTAAAACCAACAAGTGAAACCAGGAAAATACAGTTAAATTTACCAATAATCTGTATGTTATATAATTCTGTGATTCAAAGTGTTTCAGGTGAGACTGCAGCATTTTGACCCATGGATTTGTCTTGTGCAGCCTCCCTCTCATGCTGCAATGTCTACAAAAGGCAGATGCAAGCACAGGATGGTGCACACTAACCTACTGACCTGCATGGAGATAATGATATCTACAACTAGAGGGTTTTAGCTAGTGGGGGAGGGTGTAGAAAATGAACGCTTGAGTGAAGATTAGAGTTGTTCAGCAGGAAGGGCGTTAAAGAGTCAAATTATCAAGTATTACCGATATGCTGCAGATGCATGTTGATCTTTTTTTTATTTAGCATTTGGGAAAATCTCCAATATTTAATTGCACTCACTGACACATAGCTGTATGTATATTTTGCATTACCTGTGTTAAAGGTGTGCCTTTTTGTAAAAGTTCAAAGAACAGATATTGTTTCTATAAACTAGTGAGCTGCACAATTTAGGATCATCTTACAATGTTGGCCTTTTTTGATTTGCACAGGACTTTTCATTTATTTTGACATTACTGCATGTTCTTTTGACGTTTGTTTTTTTATTGCTGTATACTTGATATGCTTGGATGCCGTATATATAATGGTTTATTTACGTATCTCATGCTCCCTTGAAAACTTTTCCAATTTCAGGGAACCCCTGCTAACATGAATTTATCAAAGATCAGTTGGAAGCATGCCCCCTTACAGTGGTAGTCAGAACGTCCCCCTTACAGATACTTGAAAAAAAACATCAGTGGTTCTTCTACGTGGCATTGGCCTCAAACTAGGTAGGCACTATTAGATGAGAGGTCAATCAACAGCATCTCAAAGGAACCCCTAGAAAACCGGAGGAACCCTAGCTGAGAATGGTTGGTCTAGAGCAGAGGTTCTCAACCTCAGTCCTCAAATACCATGCCATGGTATGCCATACCACCGGGCCATGTTTTCAGGTTTTCCTTTACTTTGCACAGCTGCTTTAAATCAATATCAATGACATAAGAGCTATTTTATCTTAGGGAAGTTCCTAAAACATGGCCCGTGGGGGTACTTGAGGACTGAGGTTGAGAACCACTGGTCTAGAGCATATGTGTCAAACACAAGGCATGCGGGCTGAATCTGACCCACCAGGCCATTTCATGTGGCCCTTGCAACTCTCATGCAGCTACAGTACCTCTATCATTTCCACCCCCACTTTGTCTCAGAAGTCAGCAGCAGAGAGGAGGACAGAACCCCTCTACCAGACCCTTCATTTCTCTGTGCAGCTGCAGCACCCCCTTGTCTCCACCTCCCATGGTCTCAGCATTAGGCAGACTTCAGTCATCCTCTGGCACTTTCTGCTTCCCAGCTCCCCCCCCCCCCCCAGACATCTGTACTATGATATAAGAGATGGTGGGAGACTCTTGACTTCTAAAGGTAGGCAGGCTCTTGACATCTGATGTAAGGGGCAGTGGGGTGCTCTAGAGATATAGTCTTACAGATACAACCAGCCCTTTAAGGGCAACCATAATGCTGATGCAGCCTGTGATGAAATTGAGTTTGACACCCCTGGTCTATAGCATATTTTCCCAACCTCTTTAACTCAGAGGAACCCTTGAAATAACTTTTCAGTCTCAGTGGACGCTTTCTAAAATTGACTATATCTACAACTCATGATACATTAATTTGATGGTCAGTGGGAAGAATGTTCCTTACAGCCGTGGTCATTGAGAATTGCCCCTTAGGGCTCGTTCACACCATACGTACATGAAAACTGATGGGGAAACCGTGCAGATTTCACTGCAGAGACATCAGTTTACATTCGTTTGCATACGTGTTTTATGCATGTTGACATTAGTTTTCATGTGCGTCAGTTATGTGCCCTATTCACATCAATGTTGAGGTCACGTCGGTTTTTTCTCCTGTGCAGAAAACTGCATACATGTTGCAGATTCCTACACAAAAAATCTGCACGTTGTGGTGTGAAAAAGGCATATAGAAAACCATTGTTTTTTGTGCTCTTGAAGAACGCGTGCAGAAAAACTGGCCTCTCTGCACCATGTTGTGAATGAGGTCTTATATGTAGCGCCCCCATATTGTAGGTGCTTTTACTTTTGTAGATTTTTGGTAGGAGAGGAAAAATCTAGACAGTTTTAAGGGGAGGGGCTGGAGATGGAAGGAAGGAACATCCCTTGGAGATTCCCCCCCCCCTTGAAGTTCTGGAAAGGGGGGTGGAAGAGGAGGTGTCACTTCCTGATGTATGACAAGGAGCCCTTACCAATCCAGCGGCTAAATTGGCAGGGGGCAGGCCTCCTTAACCACTTGCTGACCGGCGTCTGACGGGGACAAAGGGGTTGGATATCGCAAACCGCCGTCATATGACGGCGGCTGTGAGATCCCGCACTGTGAGCGCGCGCGCACTGTCAGAGGGGCGCTTGCACGCTCACTGTGTTCCGGGGGACTAGGGAGCAGGTAGGGCAGACTCGATTACCACCGGCTACCCGCGATGGCCCCCCCCGCAGTGAAAGGACGGAGGTCCGTGTAAGTAAATGCGGATCTCCGTTCTGACAGAGGGGGAAGGGCGGTGATCACAGGCTTCCTGTATATGGAAGCTGTGATCACTCTCTTCCCCCTGCCAGCCCAGCACCATTACAGTTAGAACACAGTGAGGTAACACAGTTAACCCTTAGAGCGCCCCCTCCAGGTTAACCCCTTCACTGCCAATGGCATTTACACAGTAATTAGTGCATTTTTATAGCACTGATCTCTGTATAAATGTCAAAATGGTCCGACATGACTGCTGCAATATCGCAGTCCCGCTAAAAATCGCAGATCACTGCCATTACTAGTAAAGAATAAAAAAAAAATAAACACCCCAGAAATGAATTCTCATCATCCGTAAACGCGGCAACTTTTGCGCAAACCAATCAATAAACGCAGATTGTGACTTTTTTACCAAAAATATGAGGAAGAATATAAATTGACCAAAACCGATGAAAAAACATTTTTTTAATTTTTTTTTGTATTTGTATTTAACAAAAAGTAAGAAATTTGGGTTTTTTTGCAAAATTGTCACTCTTCTTTTGTTTATAGCGGTGATCAGAAATGATGCAAAGGGGATCAAATACCACCAAAAGAAAGCTCTATTTGTGGGAAAAAAAGGATGCAAATTTTGTTTGGGAACAACATCGCACGACCGCGCAATTGTCAGTTAAAGCAACGCAGTGCCGAATCGCAAAAAGTGCTCTGGTCTTAAAGTGTGAAATCTTTCCGGGGCTGAAGTGGTTAAATACAGCTATCTGCCAGCAGGTGTGAGGAGAATTCAAGTGGAAGAGATGAAGATGTAGCTGGAGCTGTGGGTCAGGCCTCCCCTGGGAGGGGAGACCACATCCCGGGGGGTGACCTTGATGCCTGGGGCTTGGGTGCTGCCATCTCCTAACATACGTTAACTCATCACAGCCTCTCATTCAAATGAAGCAAGAGGGGCGGCATCCCTACATACAAATGTATTTAAAGGCCGCTTGATGTCCGGCCCCAAGTAGACGTCCAGACGAAGCAAAGTGAATACGCATAGCGAAACGCGTTGACGTCATACGTCTCGTCATACGTCCCTTGACGCAGGAGGAGCTATCCATTTGCTGGAGTCACGGCCGCTCCAATCCAAGGGGATCCCCACAACGAGGCCTGAACAGCAGCGTGGCCAGCTGCTTAGTGACCGTGAGAGCGTCTCTACACACCCGGAAGCGGCACCTGCAGATGAACCCCGGCCTGTAGTTCGCCGGAAATTTATGTAAACATACATCCCTACGGCGGGGAGAACGAAGTAAACTTACTCTC
>BLSH010527798.1:766433-781910 GCA_018402905.1 Glandirana rugosa
GTGTGATAAATTTTCAGTGATTGGCACCATAGATTGTAGACTCTATAACTTTCACAAAGACCAAATAATATACACTAATTTGGGTTATTTTTACCAAAGACATATAGCAGTATAAATTTTGGCCAAAATTTACGAAGAAAAATTACTAATTTGCAAAATGTTATAACAGAAATAAAGAAAAATGCATTTTTTTACAAAATTTTCGGTATTTTTCCATTTATTGCTCAAAAAATAAACACCCCAGTGGTGATTAAATACCACCAAAAGAAAGCTCTATTTGTGTGAAAAAAAGGACGAAAATTTCATTTGGGTACAGTGTAGTATGACTGAGTAATTGTCATTCAAAATGTGAGAGCACTGAAAGCTGAAAATTGGTCTGGTTAGGAAGGGGGTTTAAGTGCCCAGTTGTCAAGTGGTTAATGAGTCCCAGTGCACAGTAGAAAAAAAGTTGATAACATTTAAATTCAAGTAGCTGAAGGAATGCTTCTCATATGATGGGTATAGCAGTACACAGGTTCAAAACAACACGCGTGCTCCCTTCACCAGGTGGAGTGGGCTCTCACCTCCAGAGTAGACCCCACCGGGTCAAGTCACATTTAAAAGGGTAAATAGTGGTTCATGCAATAGTTGACAGCTTAGTGGGACCATATCCTCCACCAGGTAGACTGGAGGCTCACCTCAGGTTAAGGCCCCAACGGGCCAATTCAAACATAGCACAGCAGATAAGAATCCAGCTTTCTTCCCCTCTAAGGTTGCTGATTGGACTCCCAATGTACCACCGTTAATACGTGAACATGTAAACATAAAAGCAGACACCTCCACTAGTGCAATATGTAGGACCTGAGGTAGAAGATAACAACTGACAGAGTTCCTCCTTAAAATGCACTCACATTTATTAGGTAAAAAATCAGCATTAAAATCAATATTGTTCACAGTATCCACACAAGAGTCTCACGTGTCCTCAGTAAGTACCACCGACAGGCTGGACCTCTACATGTTTCACCACCCCACGTGGCTTCATCTGGAGGAGTAACAACTTTTGCGCAAACCAATCAATATACATTTTTGGTTTTGATTTTTTTTTTTTAACAAAAATATGTAGCAGAATACAAATTTGTGAGAAAAAAAGGACATCAATTTTGTTTGGGTACAGCCTCGCATGAACACACAATGCTCAGTTAAAGCAACGCAGTGCCGTATAGCAAAAAATGGCCTAGTCAAGAAGTGGGTAAAACCTTTCCGAGCTGAACATTTTTTACCTTAAAGCAGTGTTAAAGTCTTTTTTTTTTTTAAATAACAAACATGTTATACTTACCTGCTCTGTGCAGTGGTTTTGCACAGAGCAGCTCGGATCCTCCTCTTCTTGGGTCCCCCGCCGGAGTTCCTGGCCCCTCCCTCCTGCTGGGTGCCCCCACAGCAAGCAGCTTGCTGTGGGGGCACCCAAGCAGGCATGCTCCCAAGCCGCGGCTCTGTGTGTCCAACACATGGAGCGCTGACTTAGCTCTGACCTCTCCTACTCCTGATTGGCTCACTGGTTGTGATTGACAGCAGCGGGAACCAATGGCTCCTGCTGCTGCCAAAATCCAATTAGGAGTGCTAGTCCCAAAAGAGTCAAGTGGACATCGCTGGATTGAGAGGGGGCTGAGGTAAGTATTAGGGAGAGCTGCTGAACAGAGAAGGTCTTTCACCTTCATGCATAGGATGCATGAAGGTAAAAATCTTTGTGCCCTTACAACAACTTTAATGCTTTCCTTGCATTATGGTAACAAATGTTTAGACATCAGTATCCCCCTCATCCACCTTTTACTTTCCTGAGCCCTCATTCGATCCAGCACTGTGCACGTCTGCAGCTCTTCTCTCCCTTCACTTCCATGCCTCACTGGCTTTGATGGGGCATCTCCAGCCATAATCACCCGCTGCTGTCAATCAAAGCCAGTGACAAGGGAATGGGGTGTTGGACAGAGTCCCACTGTCTGGTGTCAATTGACACAGCAGTGGGGCTCAGGAGTGAGCAAGCACAAGTACCCACATGGGAAGTGGCTTTCCATGAGGGCACTGGACAGAGAGGAGGGGCCAGGAGCGCCAGTGGGGGACCCGAGAAGATGAAGATTGGGGCCGCTCTGTGCAATTCCATTGCACAGAGCAGGTAAGTATTGAGACTCTTTGTTTTTGTTTTTGTTTTATTAATTCATTTATAATCACTTTAAGTGGTTTGTATGATCTATGTAAATGGATACATTCTGCTGGAGAGTTGAAAAGCTTGTGCTTTTGAAAAACAACAGACTTGCTGTCTGGATTACCAGATCCAAATAGAAGAAACAAAGCATAAACCAAGGAAATGAATGCAGTCAATACATCTAATGGCCCATACACGAGGAACAATTATTGGCTGTACAGCCTGTCGTGCGATAATCTGACTGTTAGTAGGCTCCATTCGACAGCCGATTTTGAACTATCGTGCAACAGAAGTTGTATGAGAAGACTAGAATAGTTTTGTCTGCCGACAAGGTGTTGTACAATTTTCGGCTTGTGTGTACAGAAGTTGGACAAACAAAAGTTGTAAGTACAAACACGCATGTTCGGAATCCAGGAAGTGTTCGTTCGTGTAAACCTGCGTCCAAAATTTACAATTCACATTCACCTGAACTTCCTCTTTATATGCTCCTAAGACGTCACTACGTTTGCCTTTGCCGAATGATAATTTGACTACCGTCAGTACGCTAGACAAAATCACAGACAGGCGATTTTGGGAAAAGTTGGACGCGTGTTCGTATGACAATCATATCGCACGTACGAGGCTTTAGGATTTGTAAGCTGCAATTTAATAAATGTTTGCTTTTGGGTTTAACACAGGTCTAATCAGTGCATAAACTGACGACCTGACACGCAGGTAAGCAACCACAGCAATCAATAAGGCTTTAGCTGAAGTCAGCTCTAGGATAGTAAATAGGACTTCTTCCAGTTGCCAGGCTGACATGCTCATCCAATGGCTTCCAAGCTTCTATGGGGTGAATTTACTAAAGGCAAATAGACTGTGCACTCTGCAAGTGCAGTTGCTCTCATTTTCCTCAGAGTTTAGTAAATGTGATAAAGGTCTACTCACTTCCATCATCCAATCACGTGCAAGCCAAAATGCTGCTTTTTTTATTTTCCTTGCACCTGATTGAGTATTCCTTATGTAGTGAAGTTTTATTTCCTAAGCTCATTGTAAAATGAGTGCAACTGCGATAGCACAGTGTACACATGGGCGTCCGCAGATAGGGGCAAGGGGGGGCAATTGCCCCCCCCTGGAATCAGGGATCGGATCGGGGGTTGCCAACTAGGTCCTTACACTCTTGGGCTATGTATGAAGTCTCTGATCGGCTTGTGTGCCATGTCCACAGTCTCAGACCATCTCCTGTACTATGTCTGCAGTCTCTAACCATCTCCTGTAGTATGTCTGCAGTCTCTGACAATCTCCTGTAGTATGTCTGCAGTCTTTGACCATCTCCTGTAGTATGTCTGCAGTCTCTGACGATCTCCTGTAGTATGTCTGCAGTGTCTGATCATCTCCTGTTCTATGTCCATAGTCTCTGACTGTCTCTTGTACGATGTCTGCAGTCTCTGATCATCTCCTGTACTATGTCTGCAGTCTATGACCATCTCCTGTACTATGTCTGCAGTCTCTGACTGTGATAATGTGATAATGTCAAAAAGCGGCATAGCATGGGTGACCTTAAAATGATGCCCCCCCTGAAAAAATTTCTGCGGACGCCCATGAGTGTACAGTCTATTTACCTTTAGTATATCAACCCCCACCTTCTTGGAAGCAGTAAAGTAAGAGTGAGCTCAGAAGTCCTAAACTGCATACCCTTTCTGGGTGAGTGCCCCAGAAGATACTGAAACCATCGGATCAGCCTGACAACTAGGCAAGTCGATTGTTTAAAAAGGTGAGGTCAGCAATTGCAGCCTTCTTATTTCCTCAGTGGAGGTTTCCTTTACAAAGGGGATTTAACCATTATAACATCTATTATTATTACATCTAAGAATTGGTAAGCTGCAAAATAATAAATGTTTGCTTTTGGGTTTAATGCCACTTAAACGTGGCACTAAACTCTGTTTTAAAGCAGAATTAAACTCTGCTTTTTTTTAATGCCTCCCCTCCCCCCGGAATGTTATGCCATAGTGTGCCAGGAACTATGCACTACACATTAGTGCATTATGGCAGACTTACCTGTCAAACAAATCCCTCCAACTTCTCCTGGACTTTTTGATTTGCTCTCTTTGGTCTCTTGAATGGCCACACATCACTTTTGCACATGCTCACAGGAGTTACTTCTTCACAGGGCACAGCAGTGGCATAAATGTACCCTTATCTGTGCATGCGCAGCTCAGTGTACATTACTGCTGACAGGCAGGGATAAGTATTTATGACAGAAGAGACAACTACAGTGGAACCCCGGATTGCGAGTAACGCGGTTAACGAGCAGTTTTTTTTTTTTTAAAAATTCTGACTCGGTTTGCGAGGGCTGTCTCACAAAACGAGTAGGATTAAGCCTCTGTGCATGCAATACCGCATGTGGCCAGAGGTGCGGGGCACTGGTGAGGCTTGGAGATGCTCGGAAGCACTCAGAAATACTGAAAGTGTGAACAGTTCCCGAGCATTTCTGAATGTTCCTGAGCGTCTCCAAGCCTCACCAGTGCCCCCACACCTCTGGCCACATACGGTATTGCACACACCACCGCCCCCTCATCTCTGGCCACATACAGTACTGCATAAACATGCAATCACTGTGGAACGAATTATCTGAGTTTCCATTGTTTCCTATGGGGAAACTTGCTTTGATATATGAGTGATGTGGATTACAAGCATTCTCCTGGAACAGATGTTCGTAATCCGAGGTTCCACTGTAGCTTTTTTCTATTATAAAAGCCCTACCTGTTGGCAGTTTTTCAACAATTCAAGTTTAATTCCGCTTTAAGGGAAAACATTCTATTCAAGTATGTATTCATAAAACATACCTTCTCTCAAAAGTGTAAGTGCCGGTTATCCTCCTTCCCACATCTAACGTCCCACTCCCACTTCCTCATTTCTCACCTAGGTGAGAATTACATCACTCACTCAAGAAGTCACAGTCGCCTCCCAATTCCAAGATGGCAGGGCCAGGGACCCACTGCTGTTAGAAGAACTGGCAGCTGGATGACAGTGCTGGGCTCCAAGGACTGGACTTTTTAAAAAGGCTGCAACTAGTCTGTTTTTAGCTGCCAACTTTTATTTTATTTTTTATTTTTTTTTAAATAGTAAAGTTCATCTTAAAAGTGATATTAAAGGAAAGATTATGTTTTCTTTTTATACTTACCTGCTCTGTGTAATGGTTTTGCACAGAGCACCCCCAATCCTCCTCTTCTCAGGTTCCCCGTTAGTGCTCCTGGCCCCTCCCCCCTGCTGAGTGCCCCCATAGCAAGCAGCTTGCTATGGGGGCAAGAGCAGTTGAGCAGACTCACTCCCGATCCGCTGCTCTGTGTGGCCATTCACACATTGTCTTGGCACCGCCCCTTTTCTCTTCTCATTGGCTCACTGGCTACTCTCCGGATGCATGAAGGTAGAAAACCTTCTGCCTTTACAAACACTTTATCTCAGAAAAGTAATGTTTATAGTTCCCAACCTCCTCCAAATCTACAAATTACGTTTTTTTGTTTTGCTGCTGTGATTGGACTTTCTGTTTAAGGGTGACTATGTTTGTTCTCCATGATCCCACTGTATGTAGGAACATAGTCACCCTCTCTTGCTCACTCCTGAGATGGATGATAGATTAGGGACTATGGATTATTGGATTTGTAGTATCAAAAAACTGGTGTATTAATCCGTGCTCCCTAAATTATACTGTACAAACCAACAAATTAACAAATAAGGTGCAAAATCACAAAAGTTGTGTTCCCACAACTGACAGTGAAAAAATGAATGAAAGAATTGGCTGCGCCTATTATCCAATACAAATGCCCAGTGATGTGATTATATAACAATAAAATCTTCATATACAGTGACTAATAGAATTTCACATGTGTCCAACTTTTCTTCTATTAAAAAAATAAAATAATAAAAAAAAACCCAATATATATATATATATATATATATATATATGTGATCTTCATACACAGTGACTGACAAAAATTCCATATGTGTTCAGAAATGTATACGGTCTTTATATTCTATTTTTCTTCACCCTTGTGGGTCTTTATGCCATTTAACCTCTTCCCATCCGCGCCATACAGGCTACAGCGCGGCTCTAAAATGCTGGGAGGCCTTCAATAGACACCCTCCCCTTCGGCTCACGCTGGGCGCGCTCCCGCCGCTGCACGCCGTGTGAGTGTGCCTGCAGCTCGGGCGGACCTGATGTCCGCCGGAGACCCGCAATCTCCTCACAGAGAGCAGGAACGGGGAACCGCCATTGTAAATACGGCGGTTCCCTGTTCTGTGAGGGGGGGGGGGGGGCATGCCAGATCTACTGATCCCTGTCACTGGGATCAGTTAGATCTATCATGCCCCTGCCAACCCTGCCCCCCACAGTTAGAACACACCCAGGGAACACTTTTAACACCTTCACTGCCCCCTTAGTGTTAACCCCTTCCCTGCCAATGACATTTACACATTAATCAGTGTCTATTTTTAGATCTGATCGCTGTATAAATGTCATTGGTCCCAAAAAAGTGTCAAAAACGTCCGACGTGTCCGCTGCAATATTGCCGTCCCGCTAAAAAATCACAGATCGCCGCCATTACCAGTAAAAAAAAATAAATAAATAAAAACGCCATAAATCAATGTCCATAGTTTGTAGTCGCTATAACTTTTGCGCAACCCAATCAATATACACCGATTGTGATTTTTTTTTACAAAAATATGTAGAAGCATATATATTGGCCTAAACTGATGAATAGATTTGTTTTTTTATTTTTTATTTTTGGACATTTATTGTAGCAAAAAGTAAAAAATATTGTTCTTTTTTCAAATTCGGCGCTCTTTATTCATTTATAGCGGAAAAAATAAAAACTGCAGAGGGGGTCAAATACCACCAAAAGAAAGCTCTATTTGTGGGAAAAAAAGGACGTCAATTTTGTTTGGGTACAACGTCACATGACTGCGCAATTGTCATTCAAAGAGCGACAGCGCTGAAAGCAGAAAATTCTGGGCAGGAGGGGGGTTTAAGTGCCCAGTAAGGAAGTGGTTAAAACCCACAAGGGTGAAAAAAAAAAGAATATAAACACCCCTATTACTTTCCTGGGCCTCATCTTGATCTGGCGATGTGCACGAGAGCAGGGGCTCTTCCGTTCTTTTTTGTCAGTCTCTGTATATGAAGATTATATTGTTATATAAAGATTGCATATATGTATATATTTAAAAAGAAAAAAAATTAAAAGAAAAGTTGGACACATATGAAATTTTGTTAGTCACTGTATATGAAGACTTTATTATATAATCACATCACTGGACATTTGTATTGGATTTGTAGTGTGCATAGAGCAGTTCACATGACCACAAATAATGTACACTGCTTGTTTCAAACCAACAGGAGTGAGGGGGAAAAGGAGAGGTTCAGGAGCATATGGAGGCAGAAAAGAACAGTAAGAAACAATTTTACGCAAAAAATAAATAAATAAATAAATAAACAACAGTGTCATTAAGCAGTGGATGTGTATGGATTATTTTTGGAAAATAAGGGAGGTGTTATTTAGTCCTAACTCGCTCACTTCCTAAGGTGAATACAGAAAGGCAAAATTGTTTGGGACTTTGAATGTACCCCCTTATAATAGTGTATAATAAACACTAGTCAATATATTATAAAAGTTAAACATTTTTATTCAAAATATCACAAAATCTTAGAAAGGGTTTGTTTACAAACATATTCTCAAAACACTTATCCAAGGTGATATTATCCGATCCGATTTAATAGGCCAATGCATTTCGCGGGCTGACACGCTTCGTCGGGGCCTCAGATCTTGTTATCTAGTACTGCAATATTATACCGAAAAACACACGTGAAACAATAAGTATTGTTATTAAGTAATATGGTCTACTTCAAACCAAACATGCACAAAAGAATAAGCTTTATAATAATAAGTAATTGGTACAAATATAATCACCTGTAGAATCATGCATAATAGTTGGTAATAAATAGCCTGGTTGGTATATTTACATTTTAATACCTAGTATCTGGTGGATCCTTAGTTAATTGATTTATTCCTTATCTAGCACTAAGGAGTGTTATTGGAGTAATACTACCTGTTCCTAGTTGGGGTCTCTTGCTCCCTGTCTCCCCTTCACCTCTGCGATACCTGGCTAAATAGTCTATGCTTGCAGGAATATTAGGTAAGTGGTTCTTAGTGTCTAGTGGCTTCCCCCATCAATCCACCCCCCCCCCTTCCCTCCCTTTCCTCATTTCTTCCCTCCTTCCCTTTTCTTTTGTCCTCTATTTCCATCTTCTTTCTTCTTTCCCTCACCTCCTATTCTTTTCCTTCTGTTCCTTCCCTCTTCTCTCTCCTCCCCAACAATTTTCCCCTTCTTCCCCCTCCCCCCTCCCCTTTCCTTCCCCCTCTTCTCTCTCTTTTCCCCTTCTGCCCCCTCCTTACCCTCTCTCCCCCCTTTTTTTCTCCCCTCCCTTTCCCCACCCTACACCCCCCCATTTTCCCCCTTTCTTTTCTCCCCACCCAGCCATTTTAAACAGGTAGGTACATTATCTTCTGATATCTAGATTTGTGTCATCATCCATTCTCAGATGCAGCCAATTCTTTGAGGGGAACCAGCTCAACCAGGCTATTTATCACCAACTATTATGCATGTTTCTACAGGTGATTATCATTGTATCAATTACTTATTATTATAAAGCTTATTCTTTTGTGCATTTTTGGGTTGAAGTAGAGGATATTACTTAAATCAATTCACCCCTTTTGTGAGCATTCATAATGGATATGATTTTTTAAGATAACATTTGTTAAATGATTTTGAGACATAAAACCATACAATATGTGATACAAAGTGTTGTTGAATAATTATTGTTTCACATGTGTTTTTCTGTATACTATTGCAATACTAGATAAAAAGATCTGAGGCCCTGAAGAAGCGGGTCAGCTTGCGAAGCGCTTTGGCCTATTAAATCGGATCTTAAAGTGATTGTAAAGCTTCGGTTCTTTTTTTAAAAAAATAACAAACATGTCATTCTTACCTCCTCTGTGCAAGGGTTTTGCACAGAGTGGCCCCAATCCTCCTGTTCTGGGGTGCCTCCGTGGTGCTCCTGGCTCCTCCCTGCATTGAGTGCACACACGGGGAAGCGCTTCCCTGGGGACACTCGTGCGGGCGCGCTTCCGAGTCCCGCTGCTGTGTCCATTGACACAGACAACAGGACTTGGCCCCCCGACTCCCGCGTCATTGGATTTGATTGACAACAGCGGGAGTCAATGGCTGTGCTACCTTTAATCTATCCAATCAA
Source organism: Glandirana rugosa (assembly GCA_018402905.1). NCBI lineage: Eukaryota > Metazoa > Chordata > Amphibia > Anura > Ranidae > Glandirana > Glandirana rugosa. The sequence continues at coordinate 775,895 of BLSH010527798.1, forward strand.
GACCCGAGATACCGGCTGGAGCGGGTGTGCTTGTCCTGGAGCTGGAAAGACCGAGTTCAGGTCAGTAAAAGGGGGTATCTGGGGGGCTGCTACACTAAATTAGGTTTTTCACTTTAATGCATTAAGGTGAAAAACCACGAGGGTTTACAACCCCTTTAAGGCCAGGATAACATCATCCTGGACAACTGTTTTGAGGTATTTGATATTTTTTTAAACAAACCCTTTTTACATTTTTTTGATATTTTGAATAAAAATGTTTAACTATTATAATTGATTGACTAGTGTTTATTATATCCAAGGACGTACATTTAAACTCCCAAACAATTTCACATTTTTAAGTTTGCTTTCCCAGGGATGGTACCCCTTATGGCAGCAATTGTGTAACACTGTATCCCCACACACTACACTTTAATCACTTCCTAGGGTGACAACCCTACGCCTCCTAGATATGGAACAATTGTCCCCCAGAACAGAAAACAAAATGTGTGAAAAAGGAAAACAATTCAGCCACCACATCTAAAGGAACGGTAAGCTGCAATACATTTAGGTTTTATATTAGTGTCACTGGCAATGTCAGTGGCAGTTGGTCTGTACCCACAAAGTGTCAGTTAGTGTCAGATTGTCCACCGCACTATCACAGTCCCACTAAGTTGCTACCCAAAGGTGGGAAGCTGCTCTTAGATGAATAATACAGCATATAGAATTTTAAACATTTATACATACACAATACAATCTATAGAAATGCTGTTAATTGAAGTCAGGAATGTCTGGCTTAACGTTATTCATGCTGATTAATCATAACCGGCTGAGCAGCTGTTCAAATAGTAGCACGATGTGGTGTGACCCTGATGCTAGCCATACACTATATGAAAAATCATTTAAACTCATTTTCGAACACTTGGTTTTGAGAGGAAACAATAGTGCCATCATGTAATGACTAAATTTTGAATGATAAATTGTTCAATGGACCTAATTAATCTGTTTTTCATCCATTTTGTTGCATATGGGCAGTGCAAACAGTTCAACTTTTAACAGGCGAGAAAGACATCAATCTTTCAGTTTATCGTTCGTTCGGCAGAAGTTTTCCAACTTGTTCTTTCCATTTTTTGAAAAGTCAAAAAGGATTTTCTATTTGTGCCCATTAACTGGACGAAAAACGAATGAACGGTCCAAATGTCAGCTTTTTGAACAATTTTTTACCAACCGTATGGGGACCATAAGTTTGGGACTGGTCAAATAGATTCTCTAGAACGATTAAAAATCACACTAACAGTGTTAACTCTATGGGGTTGATTTACTAAAGGCAAATAGACTATGCACTCTGCAAGTACAGTTGCTCCAGAGCTTAGTAAATGAGGTAAAGCTTCACTTTGCAAAGAATACCCAATCACATGCAAGGAAAATATTTTTAAAAAAAGCGTTGTTGCTAGCACATAATTGGACGATGGAAGACCACAAAGCTTCCCCTTGTTTACTCTGCAGCAACTGCACTTGTTGAGTGCATCTATACTTGCAAAGTGCACTGGGTTGATTTACTAAAACTGGAGAGTGCGAAATCTGGTGCAGCTCTACATAGAAACCAATGAGCTTCCATTTTTTTTTTCTCCATAATGCTTAATTGAACAAGCTGAACCCAGCGGTGTCTTCACCCGAGCCGATTTTTCAATCATATGTTAAAAAAAATGTTAAAATACAAAAACACAATATCACTGTTGCTGATAAACTTTAAAAAGACAACGTTGTCTTGCAGCTTACACTTGCTGGCAAAAACATCACCCACTGTCATCCACACATACTCAATTGATCCACCTACCCGTGGCTTGGGGAATTGGACAGGGACAGTCCTAGGGGCCAAAAAGGGAACCTGATTCTTGAACAGGGCTTCGAGGAAGTCCACGATTGGTGGACAAAACGCGTCACCATCACCACCGCAGCTTGGACTCACCTCCACCCCGTGGGAAGGTCGGCGTGTCAACTGGCCCTTATGGTGCCCACATTGGAGCGGACTAAACGTCCAGCGACTGGAGGATTCATACGGACATTCACCCCATTGGATTCCTGACTGGGACCCCTTTCCCTACCTGGAGAGTGGTAAGCTATGGCCAACGTTTTTGCTTGCAGCAGACGGCTGCCTTGCACATATTAGACCTCACCACTCACTGGATCCATGCAATCACATGTACTGAACTGCCATATCCATGTGATTTAATACCAAGTGAGTTGAGTCATCCAGGACCGACCAGTAACTTCTGTTCATACCTAGCCCTTTTCTCCCCATCCAGCCAATGACCAAACGGTTTTCTTGATCAATTCACCCTTATCTTGATAATTCGGCCAACTCTGGTGAACACAGCAGTACACACATGTGAACACAGGGTTCCCCTGTTCATCAAGAATCAGATTCCCTTTTTGGCCCCTAGGACTGTCCCTGTCCCATTCTCCAATATATATAAGATAGGTGGATCGATTGAGTATGTGTGGATGACAGTGGGTGATGTTTTTGCCGGCAAGTCTAAGCTGCAAGACAATGTTGTCTTTTTAAAGTTTATCTGCAACAGTGATATTGTGTTTTTGTATTTTAACATTTTTTCAATAAAATTCAGATTTATGGTCAAGCAGTTCCTTTAGAGGTACATTTTTTGCATATGTTTTGTCAGCCTCTGGAACCACACCCTCCACTTGATGAAGCCTTATCATGGGGAGTATAGCTCTGATCTAGGGCGGCCCCTTACTGAGCATTGTTTAATTGTCGCTACAGGTGTGTTTTTACCTCCCTTGTTTATTCGATTTTTCAATCAGCTCTCAATTGCTAACACTGCCATCTTGGCTACGGGAAACCGGCAGTGAAGCCTTGCGGGTTCACAGCCGGTTCCCTACTTCGCATGCGTGATGTGCGCTGTGCTTTGTGAATGGCCCGGTGGCGGGGGAAGGAGGAGGGGGGCCGAACTTCCGGCTGAGTTGGCAGTGGTGAACTCATCCAGTAGTGGATGCGGGTACCTGTCAAAACCAGGTACCTGCTCCCCCTCGAAAGGTGCCAAATGTGCCAGCAGAGGAAGGGGGAGGAGGCAGACAAGCAGAGCTTTCCCTTTTGGGTGGCGCTCCGCTTTAAGACCTGAAGGGACTATAAGATCTGCCTGTCTATGGGACAGCCTAAAAGACCTAAAACGTATCAGACTGAGGTGGTCAAGTACAGCTTTCTCATTCCTTTCCTATAACCATTGGCCTGGTGAGTGGTAAAATAAATTTCCTCCACTGCTCCAAAAACAGTCCAATCTATCTATCGAACTATCTATTGATCTGTCTATCTATCTATCTATCTATCTATCTATCTATCTATCTATCTATCTATCTATCTATCTATCTATCTATCTATCTATCTATCTATCTATCTATCTCTACATCTCCCATGTATTATAAATCTATATGTTATCTATCTATCTATCTATCTATCTATCTATCTATCTATCTATCTATCTATCTATCTATCTATCTCTACTTGCCGGGTTATTTCATTTGATAAATCTTCATTAAGAGAACAAAAGAGAACTAAGCAATATTAGTGGAGTGGGAAAGGGTTAAGGCAAAGACTCTGTCATTGGTGGTGGGAGAGGGATGATTGAATGGGCACAGGGAGCTGTGACTCAGCTCAGGTGCCCCTAAAGCAAGCTGCTTGCTGTGGGGGCACTTAACAGGAGAGAGGGGCCAGGAGCACCACAGAGGGACCGGAGAACAGGAGGATCCAGGCTGCTCTGTGCAAAACCACTGCAAAAGAGCAGGTAAGCATAACATGTTTGTTATTTTTATTTAAAAAAATAAGACTTTACAATCACTTTAAACTTCTCAGATAGCAAGCAATTGAGCTGCTGTTTTTTTTTTTTTGTATTTTAACTTTTTTTATATTTAAAGATATGACACAAAAACAATACAAAGACAAGTTTGCATAGCATACGAACGATAAGCACAACCAATAATCCATGCTGGATTGCAATATACTAAGGCAAATACAAAATGCAATAAGAAAAAGGGAACAATAGTATACAAATGAAAGGAACCCTTTAATTAGGTCATAGTGAAGGCAGACTTGTTTGAGGGAGGATATCATCCATTTTCCAAAAAGATCTGTCACGTCACAAACTGAAGTCTAATGCAGAGTAAATAACACAGGTCTGTGCACACCAATTTTTTTAATAAAACAATTGGAGAAGAAACAGATTAGGAATGAAAAGAAGGAGGAAAAGACAAAAAAAAAAAAAAAACGCAAGAGAGAGATTGGGGAGGGGATGGAGGTGTCCCCCCCAGGGAGACAAGGTCAACAGCACTAAGCTGCAGTGAAAATCTCAGGCAATGGATTCTTAACCACTTCCTTCCTGGGCACTTAAACCCCCCTTCTGCCCGGACCAATTTTCAGTTTTCATCGCTGTCGCTCTTTGAATGACAATTGCGCGGTCATGCGACGTTGTACCCAAACAAAATTTGCGTCCTTTTTTTCCCACAAATAGAGCTTTCTTTTGGTGGTATTTGATCCCCTCTGCGTCATTTCTGATCGCCGCTATAAACAAAAAAAGAGCGACAATTTTGAAAAAAAAAGCAATATTTTTTACTTTTTGCTATAATAAATATCCAAAAATAAAAAATAAAAAAACTAATTTATTCATCAGTTTTGGCCAATATATATTCTTCCTCATATTTTTGGTAAAAAAAAAACGCAATCGGCGTTTATTGATTGGGTTGCGCAAAAGTTATAGCGCCTACAAACTATGGACATTGATTTATGGCGTTTTTATTATTATTTTTTTTTTACTAGTAATGGCGGCGATCTGCAATTTTTATCGGTACTGCGATATCGGGGCGGACATGTCGTACGTTTTTGACACTTTTTTGGGACCAATGACATTTATACAGCGATCAGAAATTTAAATGTCCACTGATTACTGTATAAATGTCATTGGAAGTGAAGGGGTTAACCTGCAGGGGGCAGTGAAGAGGTTAACAATGTTCCCTGGGTGTGTTCTAACTGTGGGGGGAGCGGGGTTGACAGGGGCATGACAAATCTAACTGATCCCAGTGACAGGGATCAGTAGATCTGGCATGCCCCCCCTCACAGAACGGGGAACCGCCGTGTTTACTTCGGCGGTTCCCCGTTCCTCCTCTATGAAAGGAGATTGCGGGTCTCCGGCGGACATCGGGTCCGCCCGACCCGTGGGCACGCTCCCGCAGTGTGCGGCGGCACGTGCGCGCGCCGCTCGCGCCTGCGGGAGCGCGCCCAGCATGAGCCAAATGGGAGGTAGTCTATAGACGTCCTCCCGGCATTTTAGAGCCGCGCTGTAGCCGTCATCCGGCTATGGCGGGATGGGAGGTGGTTAATCATGTGTATTGGAGGAATTTGTCAGAGAAGAGGAAGAGGTCCCAATAAAACCATCTGGACTTATGTTCCTCTGACTTATCCTGTAGAGCAGAGGTCAGATCTAGAGTGGAGCGAACCTCTGGAAGTTCGGGTTCTGCTGGTCCGGCCGAACTTCGGGACAAAGTCCGGGTCCGGGTCCGGACGGAACCCGAACGATCGCACGGACACCGAACCCCATTGGAGATCCCGAAAGGTCCTGAAACAATGTCGGTAAAAACACGGATTTTCAAGCCCAGGGGTAACTAAAGTTACCCCAAGCCACAGGCACGCTAGCAAGCCCAAGGCAGGCCTGGGCCTGGGCCTGAAACAGGGCTTCAAGCCGGCCTGGTCGTCTTGGGCTTGAAGGTCTCCAAGCGAGGTGAGATCTAGACTGGAGACGAGATGTCCTATTCAGTCTCCTTGTATTCAGGTCTACCAAAATAACCCTGGAGAAGGAGAAGAGACTGTTTAAGGAGGTTATGTGTACTAATTGGTGGAGGGTAGGGCGGTATCGGCCTACTGCCGATGTCGCGCCGAGATTTTACGGCCCTCCTGCAGATATCTGATGGAGGGTAAACCGAGTACGACCCGCGCGAGGGCGTCCGCGCTCGCCGCGCGCGTGCACGGCGGCGT
>BLSH010527798.1:788854-800420 GCA_018402905.1 Glandirana rugosa
ATCTGCAACTCAAAGCAGCGGTATGTAAAATCTCTAATTTCTGCTATCTGTCCTCAGAGCAACAGCACAGACAGCAGTAGTAAAGTAATCTATCTCAGGATGCAGGATCAGATCTTAAAATGTCTCTAATCTCTCCCTCACACTTTCAGCTTCCTTTCCCTACACTAACCCAAGGAGCATGTGACTGCAGCACTGTGACTCCAGCTTATAAAGAGGCTGGGTCACATGATGTACTGGCCAATCACAGCCATGCCATTAGTAGGCATGGCTGTGATGGCTTCTAAGGGCAAACCAGTGAAACGCTTGTTGATTGGCTGCCCTGCAGCTTCTCAACACGTGGAGTAAAATAGCAGAACCCCGGACCGAACCCGAACGATTTTTGAAATGTCCGGGTCCGTGCCCCGGACACCTGAAAGTTCGGACAGACCCGAACGTTACAGTCCGGGTTCGCTCAACACTAGTCAGATCTTCCATTTGCTCAATGTCCATTTGCTCAATGTCTTGAGCCATTGGGCCACCGTCGGCTCTGAGCTGCAAGTTTGAAAATGACTTATTAAGCTATTGCTAGACTTGCCAAGCTTCCCAAGTTTGTTTTGCAGTATGACTCCAGATCAACTTTCTTTGCAAGTCTGCTGCAAGTTCTGGTTCAGTTGTGTTGTGCAATAGTCATCCCACCACAGGGGTCCCTGTGACTTGCAGAGCTCTTGCTGTAGACTAACCACTGCAACTTTGCCCTTGCTAGAGACTTGCCACACAAATTTGCTACAAATTGCAAAAGCGTCAACTAGAACTTGTGCTTCAAGTGCTCTGCAAGTGTACAATTTGCCAGTAAAAATGTGCAGCGAGTTAACAGACTTACAATTCAGCACTGTCATAAATTTGTGCCAAATTATCCTTGCTATCTGGGCTTGGTATATAACAATTATTAGAGCGGATAGCAGCCCAGGGACCATTGTGTTGTGTCTTTCATGCAGAAAAATGAATTGTACTGTAGCATGGCAGCCTGTAAGTGTATTTTTTTGGCAGTTGCCCTTTCATCAGTCTAAGGGCTGTTTCACGTGGGCTTTCCCAACAGGTCCACCTGTCTGTTTTTCATCTAATCAGAATCATATCTCAATGTCTTACATATTTATCCATCCAGCAGCCCACACAGAGGATATTTTGATGAAGAATGTTTTCTTGTCCATTTATTGGACACCTCTGTGATTGGTACCACTACAAGGCCCCAATAACTCCTTATGTTCCTCAAACCTGTCCTGTTCACTGTAAAAAGTCCACACTCAAAAAAGGTTTAAAAACAGTTAACTCCTATGAAAGCTCATATTTTGACTTTCTAGATCATGCAAGCATTCACTTCAGGCCACGCTTATTAGATACCCTCTATACCTTGTATAATATAAATCAGCAGTCCAAACAGATTATTTCAATGTAAATCTTTAATACCGTATACAGATTCAAGCTGGACAAAGGTTTTTGTTGGATACTTGATATTTATGAGGACTGGGTCCTCACGTCTCCAGGAAGCACATAGGCATGTATGCGCATATCTTATGAACATACATTACCTTGTATACAGCAGTCACCATGCGGGACAACTCTTTTCTTTTAAGTGAACAATAACCTTTTGGCCAAATAGCTTTTTCCTCTCAAATCCATCAGCCTGGGGTATCTGTTGACTCCAAGGTCTGTGTGCCCTGTATGCAATTACTGTATATTGTAGTCTATCACATCACATCAACATCTAATGATAAGTATCTAAAATCTATATATTCTTCTACATAAGCATTAAAATATATAACGTCATACCATGATTTTTTTAATCCCAGGTACAAGCTTGTAAGGTCCTTCCACCAATGTAGGGATAAAATGTATTCATAGAAAAATCTCATAACACAACTTTATATCAGATATTCTTATCTGTTCAGATTGGGCTGTTAAATATGTGGGAGTAAAGACAGGCAGGCTGACCGAGGGAGGGAGACTGAATACGGACAAATAGCAGGGGAGGCTGAGCAGGAGCAGAGGGGGCACAGAGCAGCACAACTGACAGATGACTGACTCACTGTGTGAGTGTAGCAGGGAAGCTGGCTGAGGAGGGGTAGTGTGAGGGGCTGAGGACTGCTGAATATTGTGGTGGAAATGTACACTGTGGTGTAACTGAGTAGTGAGTACTGTTGAGTAACTGAGTACTGTGATATAACTGAGTATTGTGGTATAGCTGAGTATTGAGAGTACCTGAGTTTTTGGAGTACCTGTGCATTGTGAGTATTGTGAGTACCTGTGTATTGTGAGTTCCTGTGTATTGGGAGTAACTGAGTATTGAGAGTAACTGAGTATTGTGAGTGCCTGTGTACTGTGAGTGCCTGTGTACTGTGAGTGCACGTGTAATGTGAGGAGACGTGTAATGTGAGGACACGTGTACTGTGAGGATACAGGTACTGTGAGGACACGTGTACTGTGAGTGCCCGTGTACTGTGAGGACACGTGTACTGTGAGTGTCTGTGTACTGTGAGTGCCTGTGTACTGTGAGTGCCCGTGTAATGTGGGTGTCCGTGTACTGTGAGTGCACGTGTACTGTGAGGACACGTGTACTGTGAGGACACGTGTACTGTGAGTGCCCGTGTACTGTGAGTGCACGTGTACTGTGAGGACACGTGTACTGTGAGGACACGTGTACTGTGAGTGCCCGTGTACTGTGAGTGCCCGTGTACTGTGAGGACACGTGTACTTTGAGGATACGGGTATTGTGAGGACACGTGTACTGTGAGTGCCAGTGTACTGTGAGTGCCCGTGTACTGTGAGGACACGTGTACTGGGAGTGCCCGGGTACTGTGAGGATATGTGTCCTGTGAGTGCCCGTGTACTGTGAGGACATGGGTACTGTGAGGACTCGGGTACTGTGAGTTCCCATGTACTGTGAGTGCCCGTGTGTTGTGAGGACACGTATAATGTGAGGATACGGGTACTGTGAGGACACGGGTACTGTGAGGACACGTGTACTGTGAGTGCCCATGTACTGTGAGGATACGTGTACTGTGAGTGCCCGTGTGCTGTGTGCTGTGAGTGCCGTGTGCTGTGAGTGCCTGTGTGCTGTGGGTACCCATGTGCTGTGGGTACCCATGTGATGTGAGTGCTGTGTGCTGTGAGTATTAGAGTCAGGAAGCTAGTTGTCAGTTAATTGGACAGAGTACAATTCCCAGCCCCATTAGATTAGTGGGTACAATGCCCAGTGGGTCTGGAAATGCAACTTGGTGCACAACTTGCGGTATGTATGCGTTCTTTGAATATGTAATTGAGGGCAAATACTGCTATGCAAGATGTAAGCACGTTGTTTCCCTGGAAGTCCAGGTCCTGGATCTAGGGAGACAGCTGGCAACACTGAGAAGCTTGTCCATACCAAAGGAGAGTTGGGATTGTACCCGGCAGGTGCCGGCAGGGGCCAGCACAGAGGCTGGTGGAGACATAGAAGTGAAAGTACCAGAAAGAGTAGGTGGGTGACAGTTAGGAAGGGTAGAGGGGAAAGAGTCAGGAAGGCCGATCCTGGGCAGGAACATCCCAATAAGTACGCCCCGTTGCGTGATATTGAGGAAACCAGTCAGGGACCAGCATTGCTGGAGCAGAGTGAAGGCCTAGCTGCCAGGGGAGTAACTCCTCCAGTGAGGGCGGGGGAAAAGCAGAGGGGAAGGAAAGACAGATTCTGGTGGTAGGGGACTCAATCATTAGACGGACAGAGAGGGCAATCTGTCACAAAGACCTGAAGTGCCAAACTGTATATTATCTATTGGGCACTCGGGTTTGGTACATCACAGATCTGGTGGATAGATTACTGGGAGGGGCTGGGGAAGACTCGGCTGCCATGGTGCACGTTGACACCAATGACAAAGTCAGAGGAAGATGAAGTGTCCTAAAAAAAGATTTTAGGGACTTAGGAGCTAAATTGAAGATTAGGAACTCCAAGGTAGTATTCTCTGAAATACTACCAGTACCTTGAGCCACACCAGAAAGGCAGGGGGAGATAAGGGAAGTTAACAAGTGGCTGAGGAGCTGGTGTAGAAAGGAGGGTTTCGGGTTCATGGAGAACTGGGCTGACTTATCAGTGGGTTACCGGCTCTTTAGCAGGGATGGACTGCACCTAAATGGAGAAGTTGCAGATTGGCTGGGAGTGAAGATGGCTGACAAGTTAGAGGGGCTTTTAAACTAGGAAATGGTGGAGGGTCCAGATGTAGAGAGCCAGCGGGGAACACATTTCAGAGGGTAGTATTGGGGGCATTAGTGGTAGGTTGAATAAAGCACCCAAACCTGAGATAGGTATAGTAACAAGTCCTTTTTGTAACCTCGGAACACCCAAGAAGGAGATGGCATGCGTCCGGACAAAACTTCGTTGCTTGTTCACTAATGCGAGGAGTCTGGCGGACAAGATGGGGGAACTAGAGATGCTATTGTATGAGGAGGATTTGTAATGAAAGGAAGAGAGAGAGCGCACTGCCGCCCTAGTGCAATATAATTTATTATATCAAAGAATTAAAATCAACAACAGTTACACTCACAAGAGGAGGGCTTGTACACAGCACGTCAGGTTGATAATTCCTCTCCCAGCCAGCTTGATAATGCATGCCCCCTACCGACACTGTGGAGGACTACAGATCCCAGCTGCAACTAGCTGCTGAACAGCTCATACAGCCGTGCGTGCGCCCGGACCAGCCGGCGCCACGTCACGTAGCTCTCGGCCACGACTAGTGGAGGGGAACAGTGTCAAAGCCATCTCCTTTGTTGCTACGATTACATGTTTCAGAGGCGCAGCCTCCTTCTTCAGGTCACACCCCTCTAGCTCCTAACAGCCACTCTATATGGGAACTCCCTGACCCCTCCCCACCCCCGGTAAACAGGAAGATTACTGAGGGAATCTGGCCAGGAAAGGAAGTAACACCACACAGGTGGCAGAGTGAGCAGGAGGACACACAACTGTGCAACCCACATTAAAAAAAAAATTTGTTTACATACAAGAACCAATACATACAAATTGTATACACAGCAAGAAGATACAGATTCTGTATATGTCTAAGACTGTAATTTTGGAAATAAGAATAAATAGGAATAAAAATGAGAATAAGATTAAAAATAGATATAAAAATAAAAAATAATAATAAATAAATAAAAATAAAAAATATATACTACAAGTAAATTGGGAATAAAACCGCAAACTATTTACAACACACACATATACAAATTTCCCTCCTGATTCCTTGATTTACAGTGTCTTTTCTGATTTCTCTTGTCTTTGTTCCATTTGTATGCTCAATCACCTCTGAAGGCATTTTTATCCCTCCAATATTTCTGCTCTTTTTTCAATAGAGTAGCTTTACCAAATTCTTCTAGATGTTACTTAAGTTTTTTTCTCAAGTAGGGCATATTCTTTATGTGCCTTCAGAGGTGAAGGTTGAGCATACAATAGATCAACATTGACATGTAATTTTTCCAATTGCTGTTTATATTCACCCTGTAACAATATCATGAGATTTTTTGAACATTCGTTGAGTTTACTTTCCCAATTTTTCTTCAAATCATTGGAGACGTGATCCAAAATGGGAAAGATTTGAACTCTTAGGCCTATAGGGATAATACCCTCCCTGATGTATCTTTCCAGGGAGTGTATATGCCAATGTAAGGCTGATTTCCTTTCCAAAACTTTAGTGAGATTGAAAGACAGGAATGAAAGGTCTGACTGAATTTGTTCATTTGTTTGATAATTAGACTGAATACTGGACATTAAGTCCTCCCATTCCTGGCCCTGTAGGTCCCCCATCTCCGAAGTCAAAACAACAAAGGGCATGCAAGGCACCTATTACACCACAGAGGGGGTCGTAGTACCCCACAGCTTTGGAGCTATACTATGCTTGGGTGCTCGGCAATGTGAGTTTGGGTCCTTAGATGGTGTTGTGATATGATTTATCTTTGGATTGAATAGTTCACTAAAATTAATTTTATGTTCACAGAATATGGTATAATATCCCTGATGAAGATATATTTTAACCCTTTCGAAACGCGTTGGAGTCCCCATGGACTGAAGTCACCTACAGTCACCAATGGTTCTATCATCCTAGGGGAATACCATTTTCCAACTGGAACATATACAATCTGTCTTTATGGTCCAATCAAGTATTGTTATATTATATATAACAATATGAAGGATTCTTCTACGGAATTGTAGAAATTATCTCTTGTTGCTTTTATATATCTTTTTGTATGAATAAAAATATGGTATTTTAACAAGTCTTTCAGACTACTCTATTGCCCTTAAAATCCCTTTTTCATTTGAGGTCATTACCTTTTCAGTAAGCTGAATGGAGAAAAGCCAATGTAGCACCAATATTCAAAAAAGGACCAAGTTATATCCCTGGGAACTACAGACAAGTTAGCCTAACGTCAATAGTATGCAAGCTTTTGGAGGGCATAAGAAGGGATTATATACAAGATTTTAGTAATAAGAACGGTATCATTAGCAGTAATCAGCAGTGGCGGCTGGTGAAATTTTAGAATGGGGGGCATCAGCCCTTTCTGTTTGACCCCTCCCACTTCTCATAAGCCCCACGCCTTATAGTTTCCACCCCTTGTGTCAGGAGTATACAGACCAGCATCACCAGATAGTGGTATATAGCATCACCATACAGAGTCACCAGATAGGGGTATACAGAGTCCCAGATAGGGGTATACAGAGTCCTAGGTAGGGTATACAGGGTCCCAGATAGGGTATACAGAGTCCCAGATAGGGTATACAGAGTCACCAGATAGCAGTATACAGAGTCACCATATAGCAGTATACAGAGCACCAGATAGCAGTATACAGAGCCCCAGATAGCAGTATACAGAGTCCCAGATAGGGTATACAGTCAACAGATAGGTTATACAGGGTCCCAGATAGGGTATACGGAGTACCAGATAGGGTATACAGGGTCCCAGATAGGGTATACAGGGTCCCAAATAGGGTATACAGGGTCCCAGATAGGGTATACAGAGCCCCATATAGGGTATACAGTCACCAGATAAGGTATACAGAGCCCCAGATAGGGTATACAGTCACCAGATAGGGTATACAGGGTCCCAGATAGGGTATACAGTCACCAGATAGGGGTATACAGAGCCCCAGATAGGGTATAAAGAGCCCCATATAGGGTATACAGTCACCATATAGGGTATACAGAGCCCCAGATAGGGTATACAGTCACCAGATAGGGTATACAGAGCCCCAGATAGTGTATACAGTCACCAGATAGTGTATACAGTCACCAGGTAGGGGTTTGCGGTGAATCATGCTCCATGCAGAATATTGCACACAGTATATCATAGGAAGCTCCATGCAGAATATTGCACATAGTATACCATAGGAAACTTCATGCAGAATAATGCACATAGTATATCATAGGAAGCTCCATGCAGAATATTGCACATAGTATATCATAGGAAACTCCATGCAGAATATTGCACATAGTATGTCATTGGAAACTCCATGCAGAATATTGCACATAGTATATCATAGGAAACGCCATGCAGAATATTGGACATGGTATATCATAGGAAACTCCATGCAGAATATTGCACATAGTAATTCATAGGAAGCTCCAGGCAGAGTATTGCACATAGTAATTTATAGGAAGCTCCATGCAGAGTATTGCACATAGTATATCATAGGAAACTCCATGCAGTGTATTGCACATAGTATATCATAGGAAACTCCATGCAGAGTATTTCACATAGTATATCATAGGAAACTCCATGCAGAATATTGCACATAGTAATTCATAGGAAGCTCCATGCAGAGTATTGCACATAATATATCATAGGAAACTCCATGCAGAATATTGCACATAGTATATCATAGGAAACTCCATGCAGAATATTGCACATAGTATATCATATGAAACTCCACGCAGAATATTGCACATAGTAATTCATAGGAAGCTCCATGCAGAATATTGCACATAGTAATTCATAGGAAGCTCCATGCAGAGTATTGCACATAGTAATTCATAGGAGCTCCATGCAGAGTATTGCACATAGTAATTCATAGGAAGCTCCATGCTGAATATTGCACATAGTATATCATAGGAAACTCCATGCAAAATATTGCACATACAGGGTCCCAGATAGTGTAATACAGTCACCAGATAGGGGTTTGCCGCGGCCCGACAACCCCCCCTCACTTACCCCATCTAATAGACAGGCAGGAGTGTTGCAGAGTTCGGCATGCGGGCAGCGGCTGTTTGTATGCAGAGACAGCGCTTGCGGGTAAGCGTGCTGAAGCTTGGAGCCTTCTCTCTCCAGTCTCCATGGCCTGAAGTGATGCCAAGGTTCCTCCGAGATCAATCACCGCTGTCTATTGGACGTCAGTGATTGATTGACAGTACCAGGAGCCAATAGGTGGCTTGAGGCGCAGAGCAAAGCAAAAGATTAAACCCTGCCATTGAAGCGTGATGCAACAACGTCACGCTTCCCATAGTGCACTGTGTCCGGCGCCCCGAACACAGTGCACTATGCTAATTTAAACAAACTTTTTTTTTTTATTTAAAGGGGACTTCTTTTTTTGTTTTTTTTTTACCATACTGGTGACCCCTCAATAGGGATAAAACTTTTTTGCGCACGTGAATATAAAAAGAAACGCGGCCATTCACTAAAATTAGAAGAAAGGTTTAACCTTAAACTGCGTAAAGGGTTCTTTATGGTAAGAGCAGTGAGTATGTGGAACTCTCTTCCACAAGCAGTGGTTTCAGCAGGCAGCATAGATCATTTAAAAAAACTATTAGATAGGCACCTAAAAACCATAACATACAGGGATATACAATCTAATATTGACATAAGAGCACACTGACAGGTTGGACTTGATGGACTTGTGTCTTTATTCAGCCTCACCAACTATGTAACTATGTAATATGTAACATGGCATGGTGAAGATATGAGTAATGTTACATCTATAATCTGCGTTTACAATTCCAACATGTTTCGGAGTAAAGGAGAGACAATACCCGCTCAAAGCCACGGCTTCACTCCACAGATGTGACCGCTTCCATAGGGTGCAGGCTCCGCCATGATACAGGAGAAACTGAGAGAAGTTCTTCAGACAGCCGCACTCCAAAAATTGCCGTTTATTGGTAAAATCAAATGAAATACAAGCAGAGCATATTGGGGGACAAACCCCAGGTACAAATGCTGACGTGTTTCACGTCTATATCTGACGCTTAATCATAGCTAGAGATGGTATGATCATATCGCTGCTTAAATAGGAATTCAAGATCCTCTCAAACAAAGAGAGGAGGAGGGGGAAAAAGGAAAAACCAGGTGAGTGTAATTACCTCCAAACTGAATAATCAACAACTCACTTTAGGCAGCGAATGAAATTAGCATAGAATCAATTGTGTCATCACATACAAAAAACACAAATGTGTAACATACATAGTAAAAATTGGTGTATATAAACTAATTAAACACAATTAAAATGCAAGTACAACCCAATTTCGACACAGTTCATATTTAAGCAGCGATATGATCATATCATCTCTAGCTATGATTAAGCGTCAGATATAGACGTGAAACGCGTCAGAATTTGTACCTGGGGTTTGTCCCCCAATATGCTCTGCTTGTATTTCATTTGATTTTACCAATAAACGGCAATTTTTGGAGTGCGGCTGTCTGAAGAACTTCTCTCAGTTTCTCCTGTATCATGGCGGAGCCTGCACCCTATGGAAGCGGTCACATCTGTGGAGTGAAGCCGTGGCTTTGAGCGGGTATTGTCTCTCCTTCAGTTCATATTCAGACTTTGCCTCTGTTTACCTGCTCAGCCTTTTTGGCATCAATTTCATCTCCTGGATACATAGGATCGTTATAGGATCGTCATCCTGTTTGTTTCAGCTCCATACATTTGCCAATTTCATCGTTTGCACCATGTCACAGATTGCATCTATATCAGCAGAAGCATTGGAGACACCAGTATCCATGGATCTGGACCCAGGTTTTAGCCGAACATTCACAGCGCCATCAGAGAATCCTCTCAGGATTTCAAGACAAGGAAGCATTGCTTTAATCCCTGATACGGACACTATGATTTTGAAACGAACATTCCGCAGATTGGAGACTTTGATGGCGAAGGAGATTTGATCTTTTTGGGATGTGAGTACATTAACTGATTATATCTCTTTGGAGCGCATTCCTAGGGGTTTAAGAATTAAGAAATTTCCCACTTTTGAACTGTTTAATGAAGAGTTAAAAACCGAATGGACATTGACTTTATCTATGTGTTCCATGAAGTTGATGAACATTATTATTTCTTCCAAGAAACTGGAATTGGATTCGTTACAGACTGAAATGGCATCTATTCAGAAAGAACTAGCTACCATGAAAAATGTAACAGGTTTTGCAGACTTGGACGGTAAATTAAACACTTGGCTGAATAAACTAGAGAAAGGTGTCATATCAACCAAACAAGAAAAGATGTCCAGGGACCGTGTTGATTATGAAACCAATTCAGTGTATATGTGGAAATTTTTTTTTTTCAGATTCAGCAGGACACGAAGAGCCTCCTCTAAAAAGAGGGTGAGCTTTTCAGATCCTGAGAGTGAACCCATTGATGACACCCTTGCTGTGTCTGCCTCCCCCTCAGGCTCCTCTCAGATCCTGATCGATCGGCAGTAGATCGTGCTGTCAGTGACCAGGATTTAAACCAGGGCCCCCACGGCACCTCCAAAAAGAAAAATTTCAAAAAGAAAAAATCAGGAAAACGAGGGGGGGGGGGGAGGAAGCACAAAAGGAGATCAAGGGGGCAGTTATCAGTTCCGGGAGCGTCATTAAATCTCAATGTGGTTAACTTATCCAACCGTTCACTCTCTGAATCTGATGTTATGTTATTGTCTAAGGGGTTATACTTTTGTCCTGTTGTGCATTTTGATTTATTCTCTACAGTATTAGATGTAAATAAATTTGCTCGTGCACTCAATTTAAGAAAACATTACTACAGTGAGGGTAATGACTCTATGCACACAGAAAATCAACAGGTTCTTTCGGTGAACTCTCCATCCTCTAATCTCACTTTTGCAGAGTTATGTGCGGTTAATGTTTTGATGGATCTTGAGGGAGAGTCGGTGTCTGCACTACCTCCCTCTGATCCAGTTCCTGAACACACTAGCATTCCTTTCAAAATTAAGTCAGATTTTTACCCTATAGAGTCGTAGGTACTGGTGATGGCGGGGTGGGAACAGACGTGAAAATTAGTGATACGACCTTAGTGATGATTCTAAAAAGTTTCTACAAAAGAGTAAAAGTCACTCCAATAGTCTTTTCCCAAACGACGCCCATAAAAACCGATTAAATTACTCTAGGAAGAGGTGATTAAAAACTATTCATAGGTATAGAAATGGAGATCTGAGATATCCCATTTTTAGACTGAATTAAAACTTTCCTTACGATCACACAAGTCCTTGACCTAGTCTCCCTCCATCACGTCTGTGGCTGAGAGGGAGTTCTAGGTAGTTTTGTAATTGGCGTGTATTGAGACGTTTTCACTCTAATCTCCTACCTCTCA
>BLSH010527798.1:801622-815919 GCA_018402905.1 Glandirana rugosa
AGAGCTTCTACATTGGCCAAGAAATTGTCTCCTAGTCTTTTTTCTAGTCAGAAGTCTGACCAACATTGGCTGCATTTTAAAGGCACCTTTAAATGTGGCATAAATTCCTGCAATTACTGTCAGTTCATTAAAAGAGGTGACCAGGTGGTCTCGTCAGCTTTGGGGCGGTCGTTCAGCATTCAATCGTACATAAATTGTAATACAAAGTTCGTAATATATTTGATTACATGCACTTTGTGCAAATTACAGTATGTTGGACGGACCACCCGTAGACTGAGAGACCGCCTTTATGATCACCTCAGGGACATTGAGAAAAATCATGCCACGAATATAGCTCGCCATTGGAATCTATTCCATGATAAGAATACTTCCAGCTTAGTCATCCAGGGTGTTGAAAGGGTGATTACATCCAAGAGAGGAGGTAACAGGTTTAGGGCCCTTTGCCGAAGAGAAGTATTCTGGATTTATCATTTGGGTACTAGAATACCGGCTGGTATGAACTTTGAATGGGATGTGTCTTATTTTTATGATTAACATATACCACTCTTAGATTATATATATATATTATATCTCGTATACCATTCTTAGACATATATACAATATCATACCCCGTTTGCTATATATATCCATTATATTCACATACGCCCTCTAGTGTTTGACCACATAATAACTGTTTCTATGTATAAATCCCAATAGGATTAACTCTATGGATGATTTCTTTAGTCAGCCCCGCATGAGGGAAAATAATTGTTTGTGTGGTTTTTTGGTTGTTGCCATTGTAATAATTATTATTATTATTCTCAATATTATATTTTATCATTTTGGCATCCATATCCACATATATCATTATTTTCTTTGTTTCTGGATAAAATACATTTTCTGCTACTTTGTATTTTTGTTTTTGTTTTGTTCTCTTTCCCCTAAGACATTATGTCCCTTCTAGATCTGTTTCTAGACATATCTCCCACTGTGAAATTCGATGTGGATGGTATCCCCTTGGGTCTAACACAGTGCAGCATTTATCCATACATTCTGTTTTTTTGTACTAGTGTACACCTTGTTGATATGTTTAAGCGGTTGTCTTCTCCACACATATCATGTTTATGAGTGTAGGTGAGGACATCATGATGCCTTGTGTTTGGAGTTTTTTCTGCACAATGTCTTTTGAACCATATATGGGGGATTCCTGTTTTTTTTTTTTGTTTGTCTTCCCTTTTTCTTCTACCCTCCTTTTTTTTTTTTGTTGACACAGTATTAAACATGCTCATGTGGCTTAATTAACTCATGGGGTTTCCCCTTTTATGCTTCCACATGATGCCTTGTTTTGCCTTTTTACCATCAGTTTAAACAGCACAATATATTTGTTATCACTGTGTTGAAATTGGGTTGTACTTGCATTTTAATTGTGTTTAATTAGTTTATATACACCAATTTTTACTATGTATGTTATACATTTGTGTTTTTTGTATGTGATGACACAATTGATTCTATGCTAATTTCATTCGCTGCCTAAAGTGAGTTGTTGATTTTTCAATTTGGAGGTAATTACACTCACCTGGTTTTTCCTTTTTCCCCCTCCTCCTCTCTTTGTTTGAGAGGATCTTGAATTCATATTTAAGCAGCGATATGATCATACCATCTCTAGCTATGATTAAGCGTCAGATATAGATGTAAAACGCGTCAGCATTTGTACCTGGGGTTTGTCCCCCAATATGCTCTGCTTGTATTTCGTTTGATTTTACCTATAAACGGCAATTTTTGGAGTGCGGCTGTCTGAAGAACTTCTCTCAGTTTCTCATGTTTCGGAGTAACTTCAACTCCTTCATCAGGGATATTTCATTTTGCATTTTAATGTAAATACAATCTATAAAATAGAAAACAAATTGCAAATATATCAAACATCAAATAGCTGGTTATATAATAAAGAATGGTGCAGTTGCTGTAATACTCAGGATGCCCAAAAGACTATGGTTTAAAATAAGTCAGCACACTAAAAACAAGGAAAGTTGATGGCCTCAGGACCACAATGGAACCAATTAGACAGACGAAGACCCAAATAAGTGGGATGGTGGAGAAAAGAAGGAAGAGTCTCTGGGGGCTGTGCAGGGGGCCGGAATGGTGCACACTGGGAACAAATGGCCTCCCTGATGAGGATAAAGGTAAAAAAGATTTGTCAAATAAATCTATAATTCATATGAGTAAAAAAATGTGATATAACTG
Source organism: Glandirana rugosa (assembly GCA_018402905.1). Lineage (NCBI taxonomy): Eukaryota > Metazoa > Chordata > Amphibia > Anura > Ranidae > Glandirana > Glandirana rugosa. The sequence continues at coordinate 803,843 of BLSH010527798.1, forward strand.
CACTTAAATATGAGCACATACCCGAAGTATAATAGATAGTAATGCTGAACCTCAATCAGTATTGAATATGACTGTAGGTGGCGACTTCAGACTGAAGGCTATTAATACACCCAATAGTGGCCAGCTAGGGCCTGCAGGAACATCTCCAGGAATCCCAGTCTCAAACGTGACTGTAGGAATATAGCAGAGATACAAAGTATCTGGCAGAATCACACTGCTAAAAAGGCAGTGGGTCTCATAGCGTCTAAGAGAAAATGAATTGCAGTATATCAGTATAATATATTCAGTGGTAGTATATACCATTGTAATAGAGTTAAAAGGAGCAGCAAGAGGATGTACCTGTATATGTCTGTTTGCATGTCTGTGATCACAGCCCTTCCCGCCTCACAGAACAGAGGTCCGTGTTTACTTACACGGACCTCCGTTCTTTCACTCGGGGGGGCATCGCGGGTGGCCGGCAGAGATCGAATCCGCCGCACCCGCTCCCTGGCCCTCCCCGGACACAGTGAGCGCGCCTCCGGCGGCACGCGCGCGCTCACTGGGTGCGATCTCGCGGCCGCCGTCATATGACGGCGATTCGCGCAATAGAGCCACCTTGTCGCCGTCAAATGCCGATCAGCGGTCGGCAAGTGGTTAATGAATGTTGCTCGTTTAAATGTTATAGCTGGCATTTTGGACATGAACATTTGGATCCATAGACAGCAGGTGCCAGTATTTCTGTATGATATACTGTATTTTTGTGTGTTGATTCGAATATTTAATTATTATCCTAGTAGTATCATCCACATTTCTATCTTTCCAAATACTGTACAGCAGCTCATTACTATTTTTTTCAGTTGCCCTTCTATATGCTTTCTTAAGACATTATTTTGTATATCCTCTCTCTAAGAGTCTTTTTTATAAGATATTGGCTTCTTTTTGGAAGGATGTTTCATTTGAGCAATTTCTCCTGGTTCCTAAATATTCACTATAAGGTAGTGAGGTCAGTAAGGGTTTGGGGGTGGAAGCTTGAGGCCTGCAAAACTGAATTTCCCGCCGTAGATTTGTGATAGAGGCTGTAGTGACTGTAACATCAAGAAAAGTCACTTCATTTGGGTGGTGTGACAAAGTGAATGCAAACCTTTGCAAACCTTTATTGATTTAGATAACAGTACCCCCCTGCGGGGTGTGCACTCACATTTAAAACGATAATGACAATGACAATGAGTGGAGTTTGAATGGATGCCAGAAAAAAGATCCCTCTCACCGCTCTCAGACGAAGGAATCACGAAAAGCGTCAGGGCGTGACCAAGACGGCATCTCTGGCAACCAGGGAGTCAGAGGGGATCTCACCCGGGAACACCGCGGATCAGCTGTTTGGCAGAGAGGCGGTGAGAGGGATCCTTTTTCTGGCATCCATTCAAACTCCACTCATTGTCATTATCGTTTTAAATGTGAGTGCACACCCCGCAGGGGGGTACTGTTATCTAAATCAATAAAGGTTTGCAAAAGATAATGCACTATTGAAGCTTTTATTTATTGAAGGACACATATAGATCAATTCATCAGAGACCAGACTGAAGTAACGGAGACCAGGTGTGGATGTGAGATTGTTATCCTCCTATCCGGCAATGCATGCACGTGCAAAGGGCTACTTTTGATCTCAGCTTCGGTGAGTCTCTCCATATAGGGGGAAAGCCCCCCCTTCTCCTTCACAGTTTGGTGCGGTGGCGGACCTCTAATATGAAGATATAGTTGGAATTACCCCCCACCTTTGGATGTATTCATAGATTGTTTTATTTTATTTTGTTTATTTGGACTTGTTCTCAGATGCCACAATCATGCTAAGATCTTACCCAGGCGTTTGATTAGTGCCATCTGCAGATATGTTTATTAGATTGTTTTAAATTTTCTGGGATTTGCAACTTAGTTTCCCAAGACGTCTTACACATGAAACGAGTTACCTATGTTTATTTGTATCATTAGATTAAGAGATACCAATAGACAGTGCATATGTTACCATTATCCTTCAGTTTTAGAGGTTTAACCAATTGTTGCAGCGCTGCTGAATTTAACTGATTATTTGCTAGCTGAATATCTTTGCATAGATATATATTGTTCATTATTCATAATAACGATATTTCCACCATTTTCTGATGGTTTAATTGTTAAGGAATGGTTTTTCGATAGATCTTGCAGTGCCTGTTTTTCATGAGATGTCAGATTGTCCTTATATCTGGATTTGGTTGACATTTTTTCAATGTCCTTGGCAACCAGTTTCAAATAGGCCGCCACATTGTAATTCGAACTAGGTGGTGGAAAGCGATCAGATTCCTTTTTGAGTGTAGATTTGGGTGGTGGGGCTCCTACAGTCTCACCACCATGTTTTTAAAGCAGCTGTTCAATATCAATACAGTCAATTAAGTCCGTCTGATCGTTTACCTCCATAAGAGATATAAGTTGGTCAATAGCCCTACTCTCATTTTTGTTTAATTGTGTTGGATCATTTACAGTCTTATTATACCTGTTCTTACGTAGCAATTTGCGTGCAAAGAGCTGTAGATCCTTGATAAATTCAAACTTCAAAGTCCTCATTGGGGCAGAAACCAAGACTTTTCATTAAAAGTTGTGTCTCAAAAGGGGTAAGTTGATGTGATGATAGGTTGACAATATTAATTTGAATGTCTTTAACTGTGAATGTGTTATGGTGTATAGTTACGTGATTTTCAGTGAGTTTATCAATTTGTTTCCTTTTGTGGTGTTGGAAGTTGAGCGATTCTGAAAAGAAGAATTTTGAAAGATAGGTGCATGAGGAGTGGGTGAGGTTTCTCTACGATCTATGACACAACGTGCATTTGTATGCTCAGGTGTCTCCTCACAAGAGGAGATAGAAGACAACTCATTCACCGCACCCATTTGTGAGTTACCTGTCACCATAGATACAGAACACCCATGTGTGGATAGATTTGGTGTCATTTGCTGGTTCTGTTCCAACATGTATTTTTTTGCCCACTTGCTCCTGTTTTTCCTCATTATTTCTTTGTCTTTTAGGATGGTCATTGGTTCTGAGTTTGGAAGAAGACTGTGGTTGAGAGAAGGAAACATTAGAAGAGTGTAAGTTCACCTTTACAGAAAAATCTCTAAGGTGAACTTACACAGGACCCCCTCCTCACCCCCCACCCCCCCGGTCCCGATGACCTGCTATAGCCGCCTCACGGCTCCAGGGCTTAGAAATCCCCTCTGCATTCACGCATCTTCTTCCCTGCTGAGAGGACGGGGCTATGTGCGTTCTGATTGGTTAGAATGCTCCTACACCCTCCTGACGGGGTACGTTTAGGAGTTTAAGCTCCAGGGATTTCTAAGCCCCTGAGCCATGAAGCGGCTATACCAGGTCTAAGAACGGGAGATCACCGCGCTGCAGGTCAGCAGGACTGGGGGGTGAGGAGGGGGTCCTGTGTAAGTTCACCTTACAGATGTTTCTGTAAAGGTGAAATTACCCTTTAATATAGTCTTCAAATGACTGTATATACCAATGCAGTGACGATTTCTTCCCTAACAGTTTACCCAACCAGAAAAACAGAGAGGAGAGATCGAATTCCAATTGCTCGGCTTGTCCAAAATCTTTTAAATATCCTAGCATCCGCTTGTCCCACTCCTTGCCTTTAAAACCAGCCATAATGATGTATAATCAATATAGGCAATGAATGCAATCTGTACTGAATGGATCTAAATATTATAGTAGATAGCCTCCTATGGTGAGCAGGGAAAGAACCGGGTATTTGCTACCCAAATTATAATATAACAAAAGTTGGAGATAAATCTTATCTGCTTTTGTAGACCAACATCCTCAAAATATATAAGAGCAAAGCTTTCCCCTAGCAATGGGACTTTAAATGCATAGGCATGTAGACATGACTGTATAAGATATTAAAGATTAATAGTATCAAAAATTTGCATAAAACATGAAACAATAGTATGCAAAAGGTGAAATTACATAAAATTTGTTGAGTGATCAAACACTGAGGTATATATTTTACAACCACGTATTACGTGGCATGGTGGAGATGTTACATCTAAATCTGCGTTTACAATCCTTCATCAGGGATATTCCATTTTGCAGTTTAATGTAAATACAGTCTAGAAAATAGAAAACAAATTACAATCATATCAAACATCAAATAGACTTCTGGATATAAAGACTTTCCTTAGCTTTCCTGGGAGAGCAGCCGTTGCTAATTTGTACACTCAGGACTGTATTCCTGTTGAGGAGTTCCTGATTTATACTGTTCATTTATACACTTCAAAGGGGGTGCCTTTACCCTGAAGTCTTAGTGCAGAGTTCTCATTTTCAAGTTTAGAGTTACTGGAGTATCCCTAGGCTCACCCTCACCCTATCTAAGTTCTACCAAAAAAAAAAAAAAAAGCCGCACAGCCTGTTACTGACTCAAGTGTGTGGAAATGTCATGTTCCTGGCTGCCATGTGCCTATCAGCGAATAGAACCCAGTATTATATCATCAGACCAAACCTGTTTGTGCATTACATTAATAATATAATAGCTACAGTAAGTTGTACTTCCATTTAACCACTGGGGACTCCAATAGCAATTTTTTATTACTTCCTGTCTGTTTGACCCTTAGTTATTTGTCTCTTCCACTTCACAGTTACTTGTTCTTGCTAAGTTCCTCATTTTGCAATCTCGGCCTTGGCAGAGAGCTACACACTGCACACAGCCTGATTCTGCTGCACTGACTCAACAAGCCACCCACAGCCACTGTCATGTCAATGCGATCCTTCACACTCCTGCCAACAGGACTCTCAGCTGCTCTCCCTTATCTAATTACAACTGCCCACTGACAGCCCTGACCATGCACCCTGGTTTCGACCATTGCTGCAACCAACTCAGGGATGGCAACATCAGATCCCTGCAGGAGGCCACTGCCAGAGGCACCACATTCTGCCAGAGCTCCACTGCCTGTTCCCTACATACATGCACACACAGCTGAGGCCACTGCTCAGTCCATCAACTTACTGCCTGGTCTAGCAGCTGCTGCCAGAAGAAATGGACCATAGCTGAGGTGTTGGTGTGACCTCCATCAGTGGCAGGAGTAGGTTGAAGAAGGAGATGGAATGCAGGGTACACAGGGATGTATGAAGACTCATATGTGTCCCCTCACTGTCATAGTGGCAACTGGAAACCACCACCCTTACACTACTATACCTGCACATCCTTCCACTCTGAACAATCTGCTCTGCACCCACCACACCCTGCATGCCTAACTCCACCCATTCTCAGCTCTCACCACCATACCTGACTGTCTAACCTCACCCCTCCCCCACTCTCACCACCACACCTGAATGCCTAACCCCAACCCTCCATTGCTCCTACGACCACAGCTACAGACCTATCCCCACACATCTCCTGCTTTCACCATCATACCTGCACACTTAACATCACCCTCCCCCACTCTCCTCACCACACCTAACATGTAGGCAGGGCCAAGGCAATGTAGGGGCAACATACTGTACCTTGAGTACTATTAGTAAGCTATAGGCCCAATTCCCACTAGTGTGAACTCCCATTGTACCCTTGTCCTCGTGTCACACACCCGGTAACATAAACATGCACACATTTTTGTCTTGGCCTCTGGAGGATCCAGAAGCCTACTTACTTGCCCCAGGTATAGGCCATAGTGGTAAAAATATGGAAAGTCTAGTCCAAAAGTTCTTTCTGCTTTTCTTTATTTAAGAGCTAACAGCATCAAAACATCTTCAACACAGTCACACATCAGCAAGCATCTTCAAATATAATAATCTGGTGATGTCAACTTGTGAACAACTGGGGGATCCAAGAGTCGAGAAGGATCTGGGTGTTCTGTTCTGGTAGATCGTAGACCTTTTAATAGCATGTATTGCCAAACTGCAGTTTCTAAAGCAAACAAAATACTTTCTTGCATTAAAAGAGGTATAGACTCCAGGGAGAGTATGCAAAATCTAGCTATAATTGTGCAGAAGAGTGCAAATAAATTGTTCAAATTCTAAAATGCATCCAACTATCCATAAAAACACTGTACGAAAAGCACGATTAATTAAAAGTCCATAGATTAATAAAAAGTTAATGATTCATTATTATGAAAAATTTTAAAAATCCACCAATTAAAACTAAACTGCCACCAATTAATCAGTGGGCTACCAAGTAAAATAATGACTTCCAGATTGTGAGCATCTCCAGACCATCACCAACACTCCACACTCATCAAAGAGTATGACTGCATAATATATAACAGCAAAAGCTCTTATGAATCTCCCCAGACAGAATCCACTTCTAAATGGGTTTTGGTCCTGGTAAAGTGTCATTAAACTCAGTCTATGAAAAATTCTCATTACATGCTATAAAACAGAATGTTCATAATCACAAAGCCAAGTATTCATTTTGTGTAGAGTGAAATATACCTGGTTGATCCTGCCTTCAGTTGCCCCTCCCCAGTGCAGCCTAAGATTGTGTAGGCCAGCTGGTGTCCTCTAGGGAGCATGCTCAATTTCAGTTTTCAATGCTCTTAATTTTCTCCTTTTTCTTATCTGTGCAGCACACATTCCTATAGAGTTACACGTGTGGGGGATACAGTATGCACAGTGATAAATGACACTCCCCTTCCTCCCTCCTCCTCCATGTCCTTCTATTGTTAAACATTCTGGGGAATCAGATATAGTATGCTGATTGATTATATTCACTAAGAAACTCACTAAAAAGCTTTAGTCTAAATATAAATCAGTATTAAAATATATCAAATATAATTGCTAATACCTGTATAGTAAAAAACGAGTCTTGGATGCAGATGCTGTCTGAACCAAATGAAAGCTAGTGTTAGTCATTTCTGACTCCATCTACACCAGATTAATGCACAAAAAATACACATTTAATGTTCAATAACGATTTATTGGGAGCTGTAAAACAGTTATTTGTTGTTTATAATTTAATTTGAATTGCTCTTCTGAAACTGTTTTTTTTAATCATGTGACTGCCACAGCACCAATCAGGGCTGGCCGGACACAGACTCACACTGCAGAAAGCATAAGTCAGCAGAGTAATAGAAGTCCCTCCCAAGAAGCTTTCCCTACAGATGCCAAAGAACAGGGAAAGATCAAACAACAGCGCTGCAGGAATAAGGTACTTTGATGATTTAAAATAAACAAAACAAAGTACAGTGGCGTGATATATATGATTTATGCGAATACATTATGGCAAATAACACTTCTCTGTTCAGTATCACTTTAAAGGGGTTGTAAACCCTTGATGTTTTTCACCTTAATGCATTCTATACATTAGCCTAGGTTCACATTGGTGCGGGAATGATATTGTGTGAGTTCAGCTGAACTTGCACCATTTCATTTCCGCATGTCAGTTCCAACTTGAGGTGCGATTTCAGAGACACCTGAAATCGCCAAAAGTAGTACAGAAACTACTTTTGGGAATCAGTGTGACGCCCAGGGCTGCTGATAGAAATCGCGGGGCCCCGTACAGACGATTTGACAGGGCCCCCCCCTCCCCCAAGAAAGTATTAAAGCTATATTTCGCTAAAAATACAGTAAAACTATTAGCAGGCACAAATACAACATAACTCACAGAATTCCTGCTAAATCTAAACGATACAACCGAGTTAATAATTAAAAATGAAGATGAGATAAAAAAAAATATACAGGCTCCGGGATCAGAGGGACAGTGGGAGAGAAAAAAAGTTAAGCTCCATGCACACTGGGCTTAAAAAACTCCAGTTCACTTGGCAGAAAAAAACGCTCATATAGAACTTTTTTTGTACAAAGTTTAGACAAGTTTAGGAGAACCAGAAGGGGTTTTTTTTCTGTCTCTTAGGCCTCATACACACGGGCATATCTTTAAAAATAAACAAAACGTCGGGCCCGACGTCAAGGGAAAAAATCAGCGTTTTTCGGTGTTATGCATCGGCGTTAGTAAGCGTTAGTGAGTGTCAGCGTCAATAGGCGTTTTTAAAAAAAAATCATCCCTCTGCTATTTTTCAACCTAAAAACGTTGGCGTCAAAAAACGCCAGAAAAGGCCGGTACAATATTAGTTGGCGTTTGTTGGCATTAGTTGGCGTTTTGCGGCGTAGGCGTCAAAAAATGCCAAAACGTTACAGCCTCAGAACGCGATGGCCGTGGGTTTTCCTTTCAGCTCACTAACGCTGACGCCATCTACAGCTCAAAAACGCCAACGTTTTTATGGGGCCATTGACTAACATGGAGAGCTGCAAAAAACGCCGGCGTCAAAAAACATCCGTGTGTATAAGGCCTAAACGTTAAGCTTAAAATATGCCTGTAATTGTCCTAATGTGCATGGACACATAGGATAACATTGAGCTGCTTCTAAAGGCAAAACACTAAACTCCTGTAGAAGCAATGTTTTTTTAAGCCAGTGTGCATGGAGCCTTAGAGAGATAACAAACTCCAGTGCTGAGAGGAGGGGGCCCACCCAGGGAGGAGGGGCATGAGTGAGGGACGACTGCCTCTTTCTTATCAGATAAAAGCTTGTAGCAAGGGAGAGGGAAGGAGAACAACTTTCATCTGCTGGAGGAAAAGAGACAAAATTGTCATCTGTCACTAATCCCCCCTGTGTGCTCCGGGCCCCCCACACCAGAACTGGCTGTACCCCCTATCAGCGGCCCTGGTAACGCCGCAAATGCAGCGTTGCACCGATTCGGATGGTGCCATTGCAGGCAATTGCTGCTGATCTGGCATGCGATTTGACTTAAATCGCACCAATATGAACCAGGGCTTAAGGTGAAAAACCTCCTATGATGCAGCAATCCCCCCCAGAGCCCCCTTTTACTTACCTGAACCCGGTCTTTCCAGAGATGGAAACGAGCACAGCAGCTCCAACCGGTGTCTCGGGTCCTGATTGGATAGATTGATAGCAGCACAGCCATTGGCTCCCGCTGCTGTCAATCGAATCCAATGATGCGGGAGCCGGGGGCAGGGTCGGGTCCTGCTGTGTCAATGGACTTCTCCGCACTCGATGCATGGAGGAGCCAGGAGCTCCGCTGAGGGACCCCAGAAGAGCAGGACCGGGGCCAATTTGTGCAAAACCCTTGCACAGAGAAGGTAAGTATGACATGTTTGTTATTTAAAAAAGACAAACAAAAAAAAAACAAGACTTTAAGGCAGAAACCAACTCTGTATAACTCCACCACTGGGGGCAGCAACCCTATGTCATGGCTCTATAAAAGCGCTCAAAAACCGGAGTGAAATAAGATGATCACAGTGCAGTATTTTATTTCTAAATGTGTCGTCACATGTACATTCCAACATAAGACACACATTAAAAAAAAATTCAAAGAAAAGGAAAGATAACAGCTTTTCTTTACAGATATGTCCGCCATATGAGCTCAATGTGGCGGTGTGACATCAGCACACACGCTGGGGATGCTCATATTCTGAAAGTCACTAATTTACTTGGTAGCCCTCAGATCAATTGGTGAAAGTTTCTTGCACTTTCAGGAATTGGTGGAACTTTTTAATTATTTGTATTATTAATAAATCAATGGACTTTTTAAGTTGTTGGATGTTGTTTAGAATTTGAATAATGTATTAGCACTGTTTTGCACATAAGATTTTTTGGGATGATTTACTAAAACTGGAGAGTGCAATATCTGTTGCAGCTCTGCATAGAAACCAATCAGCTTCCATTTTTTTTTTGTCAAAGCTTAATTGAACAAGCTGAAGTTAGAAGCTGATTGGCTACTATGCACAGCTGCACCAAATATTGCACTCTCCAGTTTTAGTGAATCAACCCCTTTGTGTACAATTTTTGGTTTTTGGCACTGCATCCCACGTGTACTTTCCAAGAGGCTTTGCATATTCACTCTATTTGCAAGCTGCCATTCTTTGCACTGAGCGCTGACTTTCTTTCTGTTTTGGTAAGGGTGGATATGATCGCCATCAATAAATACATAAGTGGTCCATACGTTGAGCTTGGTGTTGAGTTATTCACTTTCAGGTCACAGAGGACAAGGCAGCACTCTTTATGTCTGGAGGAGAAGAGATATAACCTCCTCGTATGGAAAGGGTTCTTCACAGTAAGAGCTTTGAAAATGTGAAATAGACTCCTTCAGTAACTAGTTCTTTCCAGCTCAGCAGATGATTGTTTTAAAAAAAGAGCTGGATGCATTCCTAAAAGCACAAGACAGAACTGTATATTAACATTTACATATATATCACCAAGGATTGTCGATCCAGGGTATATCTGATTGCCTCCTGGGGGGATCAAGAAAGATTGTTTTCCCCACTAGAGCAAATTGGATCATGGTTTACTGTGGTTTTTGCCTTCCTCTGGGGTAGCTGTGGGTATAGGATTGTGTATGTGGAGGTTTCCTATTTGTTAGACAAACTTATGTCTTTTTTCATGCAAAGGAAAAGACCAACAAGGATCCATTCCAGAGCTTCCAGGAGCTTCTGGAGTCTTATATTCACCTTCTTTCTGGTGTTCCCTAGTCATCCCACAAACATTATGGACATTTTCCCTCTGTTTTTGTGACTTTGAGTGCAGACGGTGTTTGTATGTTTACAAGCCTTTGTTTTTATGTCTTTTTCAAGCTGTGAACAATGTAACTATGCCCCCTCTTGCCCTCCATCTGGGGTGTCTTCCCTGGGTGAATCCCAGTAGGGAAGAGGGTGTTCATGCAATCCCCAACCAGAGAAAGCCAAATTCCGGAAGGCCTACATCTTTCCCAAGAGGGTTTCCGATCTTCCCATGAGTGTCAATCCTGCTTTCTTCCCCTGACACCAAAGCTTCCTCACACAGAACCCCACAGCTGTATTTATATCCAATCTGTAGGGAAAGGGAGACCTCTAGTGGCCAAAAGAGAAACTACACCAGGGGGCACTTAAAGAGGTTGGGAGGGGGATATTGCCAGACGCAGGCTGTGATTGGTTAGGGGCATGATGGCTGAACAAACTATCCAATACAGGCATGCTGTGTGACTGCAGCGTGTCCTGTCCCTCTAAATGGCCATCCTAAGGATGCAAACTGACCACACATGCACAGATCAGCTTCTATGCTTTGTGTGCTCATTTTTAGTGTTGAGCGAACCCGGACTGTAACGTTCGGGTCCGTACCGAACTTTGGGGTGTCCGGGACCCGAACCCGGACCCGAACACGGACATTTCAAAAAACGTTCGAGTTCGGTCCGGGGTTCTGGTATTTTACTCCACGTGTTGAGAAGCTGCAGGGCAGCCAATCAACAAGCGTTTCACTGGTTTGCCCTTAGAAGCCATCACAGCCATGCCTACTAATGGCATGGCTGTGATTGGCCAGTGCATCATATGACCCAGCCTCTTTATAAGCTGGAGTCACTTGATGCTGCAGTCACATGCTCTTGGGTTAGCTGTCGGGAGAGGTAGAGACATTTTAACAACATCTGATCCTGCATCCTGAGATAGAATACTTTACTACTGCTGTGCTGTTGCTCTGAGGACAGATAGCAGAAATTTGAGATTTCACATACCGCTGCTTTGAGTTGCAGATCAAACTCTGCATAAAACAATGATCGCTACGATCGCGCTCAACGATCAGATTGTTGGAGGAATTTGAGATTTCAAATACTGCTGCTTAGCGTTGGAGATTGCAGAATAAACTCTGCCTAAGGCAACGATCGTTACGATCGTACACAACGATCAGATTGTTAAAGTAATTTGAGATTTCACATACTGCTGCTTTGAGTGACACATTGCAGATCAAACCCTGCCTAACACAACGATCGTTACGTTCATACACAACGATCAGATTGTGGGATCGTACTTTCGTCGTCATACACTTTAGAGTTTAATGAGGGTGTTAGACTAGCAACACATGCTAGGGTGTTAGACTAGCAACACATACTTGCATTGCTAGCAACACAATCCGTCCCAAACTAGACGTTACACAGTGAGTTTCGTCGTCATACACTTTAGAGTTTAATGAAATTGTTAGACTAGCAACACATGCTAGCATTGCTAGCAACGGAATCCGTCTCAAATAAGACGTTAGAGGTTGCGATTCGTCGTCATAAACTTTAGAGTTTAAGGAGGTTGTTAGACTAGCAACTCGCG
>BLSH010527798.1:816395-827619 GCA_018402905.1 Glandirana rugosa
GATTGGGTGGCTGACAATGCCCCCAGTTCCTTCACATTGTCTCCCTCCCAGTCCCTTGATGAAAGCTCAGAGTTGGCACCTGAACCCCATGGCCATCTGTCTTTCACCTCAGCCCCTTGTAAATTAGCCAAGCAGTCTGAGCCACAAGTCCTGCAAGAGACTCTTATGCTTTTTGATGACTCTCCTGGTGTGCTTTCTGTGGGCCATCCACATAGCGCTGCCCCAGAAGTGGAAGACATTGAGTGCACCGATGCCCAACCACTTCTGTTGCAGGATGAGGACATGGTAACACCAGCGCAGCACATTTCTGATGATGACGAAACACAGGTGCCAACTGCTGCAGCTTGCCTCAGTGTGCAGACTGACAAGGAGGGCAGTGGTGAAGGGTGGGTGGAAGATCATGTGGAGGATGATGAGGTCCTAGACCCCACATGGAATGAGGGTTATGCGAAATACGTGTGGAGTTTGGAGGAAGAGGTGGTGGTCGCACAAAGGCACCAGCACAGCAAAAGAGGAAGCAGGTTGCAAAAGCGGAGTGAGCGTCCCCTAGACAGTATGCCTGCTACTACCCACCGCACCCAGGCACCTAGCACACCAAAGGCAGCTCAAAGGCGTTCCCTCGCGTGGCAGTTCTTCAGACAATGTGCTGACGACAAGACACGAGTGGTTTGCAAGCTGTGCAATGATAGCCTGAGCCGGGGCATAAATGTTCTCAACCTGAGCACAACCCCCATGACCAGGCACCTAAATTCAAGGCACAAGCTGCATTGGAATAATTACCTCAAAATCCAAGAAAGGTCTCGGCCTCCTCCTGCTTCCTCTTCTGCTGCTGCCTCGGCCTCTTCCTCCACCTCTACAGTGACAGCGTCACCTGCCACCCAGCAAACAGACGATATGACAGCAACGCCACCATGTCCGCCACCGTCCCCAAGCATTTCCACATGGTCCCATGGAAGCTTACAGCTGCCAATCTCCCAAACCCTGGAGAGAAAGAGGAAGTACCCCCCTACCCACCCGCGATCCCTGGCCCTGAATGCCAGCATTTCAAAATTCCTGGCCTTTGAAATGCTGTCATTCTGTCTGGTGGACACGGACAGTTTCAAAAATCTGATGGCGGTGGCTGTCCCACAGTACGTGGTACCCAGCTGCCACTACTTTTCCAGGCGAGCCATCCCTTCCCTGCACAAACAAGTCAGGGACAAGATCAGGTGTGCACTGCACAACGCCATCAGTGGCAAGGTCCACATAACCACTGATACATGGACCAGTAAGCACGGGCAGGGACGCCATATCTCGTTTACTGCACACTGGGGAAATGTAGTGGCGGGTGGGCCTGAGCCGGCTAGCCATTTGGCGCATGTCCTTCCACCACCGAGGATTGCAGGGCATTTCTCTTTGCCTCCTGTTGCCTTCTCCTCCTACTGCGCTTCCTCCTCCTCGACCACCCACTCATCCGCTCAGCGTAACACCTTCACCACCAACATCAGCACATCCAGGGGGAAACAACAGCAGGCTGTTTTAAAACTGATATGTTTGGGGGATAAACCGCACACTGCGCACGAGCTGTGGACGGGCATTGAACAACAGACCAATGAGTGGTTGTTGCCACTGAGCCTCAAGCCCGGCCTGGTGGTGTGCGGCAATGGCCGAAATCTCGTAGCGGCTCTGGGCCGAGCCCATTTGATGCACATCCCTTGCCTGGCGCATGTGCTGAATTTGGTGGTACAGAATTTTCTAAAAAACTACCCGGATATGTCAGAGCTGCTGCATAAAGTGCGGGCCGTCTGTGCACACTTTCGGCGTTTTCGGCACGCACGGGTCAGTCGCTCTGCAGAACAGCAACACTTCACCACCAACGAGTGGGCCTCCATGCGAGACCTGTGTAGCGTATTGCGGTCTTTTGAGTACTCCACCAACATGGCCAGTGCCGATGATGCTGTTCCCAGCGTTACTATACCACTTCTATGTCTCCTTGAAAAAACACTTCGGGCCATGATGGAAGAGGATGTGGCACAGGAGGATGAGGAGCAGGAAGAGGGGTCATTTCCATGGTTATCAGGCCAGTCATTAGCAAGTGGCTCGGAGGGTGGGTTCCTGCACCAGCATAGGCCAGGTCCAAAATATTCAAGCCAGGGCACAGTTCTGGAGGACGAGGAGGACAAGGAATATGAGGAGGAGGAGGAGGAATTGCAGCAGGGTGCCACCCAACGCAGCTCGTGGGCATCACTGGAGCGTGGCTGGGGGGATACAGAGGACACAGATGATATACCTCCCACAGTGGACAGCTTGTCTTTGCCTGTGGGCAGCCTGGCACACATGGCCGACTACATGCTGCAGTGCCTGCACAACGACAGCCGAGGTAACTTCCTCTGATTACTGGATGGCCACCCTGCTGGATCCCCGTTACAAGGACAACGTGCCGTCCTTAATTCCCTCACTGGAGCGTGAGAGGAAGATGCGCGACTACAAGCACACACTGGTAGAGGCGCTGCTGAGGGCATTCCCAAATGACACCGGGGGCTCAGCGGAAGCACATGGTGAAGGTAGGGGAGGAGGAGGAAGAGGCCACCAACGCAGCTGTGCCACCGCCAGCACCTCAGAAGGCAGGGTTAGCATGGCTGAAATGTGGCAAAGCTTTGTCAGCAGCCCGCCACAACAAACAGCACAACCAGCCGATAGACAACGTCTTAGCAGGAGGCAGCATTTCAGCAACATGGTGCAAGAGTATGTGTGCACATGCCTACACGTACTGACTGATGGGTCTGCCCCATTCAACATCTGGGTCTCCAAATTGGCCACATGGCCTGAGCTTGCCCTTTATGCCTTGGAGGTGCTGGCCTGCCCTGCAGCCAGTGTATTGTCGGAACGTGTGTTTAGCACAGCAGGGGGCGTTATCACAGACAAGCGGAGCCGTTTGTCCACATCCAACTTGGACAAGCTAACCTTTATTAAAATGAATCAGGCATGGATCCCACAAGACTTGTCTGTACCTTGTGCAGAATAAACATTTAGACCGGACTCACACAGCCATTCATATACTTCTTTTTTTGAATAGGCCTCAATACAAAAAAAAAAATACCATGTTGGCTACCTCCTCCTACTCCTCTACCACCGCCACTTCCACCTACACTGCCACGGTCACGGCCTAGTCAACCTCTAGGCTCCTACTCCACATCCACCCCCTTCCCATTTTTTTATTTGATTTTAATTCATTTTCCCTATCCCCATTTTTTTGTAGGGCACTTGCCCTACCCTTACCCCCATACTTCCTTTTGCAGCCCTCTAGGGCTTTCCAGGACTTTGTCACAGCCATTTTTGTGTCTAAAAGTTTGGGTCCCCATTGATTTCAATGGGGTTCGGGGTCCGTGCGATCGTTCGGGTTCTGTCCCGACCCGAACCTGGACTTTGTCCCGAAGTTCGGCCGGACCAGCAGAACCCGAACTTCCAGAGGTTTGCTCAACTCTACTCATTTTAAAACAGGAACGAAGGTGACTGGCAGGATCACTCAGGTACTTCAGATTTCGGATTTATAAAATACACATAAATGAACACACATATAGAAAAAAGTGTTCAGGGTAACATACACTTTAACACGTTCCTACACCCCCCACTTATCCTTGGCACGCCCTCATGCCAACTACACTGGGCAAGAGATTACAGTACATCCCCATTGCAATTAAACATTTAATTAACACAGTCAAAATAAAAACATTTGCATAAAGCATGAACATATGACTTTTAACAGTATGTTACTATAACAAAAAACAGAAGATAGCTGAAAAATAGCAGTAACAAAAAGGCCCAATGGTATCTTCCCAACGTGGGAACAATGCCTGCTTTTCAGTCAATCAAATGCAGGGTGGACCATGCATTTCACACTTAGGCCTTCAAAGATGCCCTTCCTCAATAAATCTAGCAATTTTTGGTTGTAACCTTAAAAAAATTGAGCACGGAAAAAACATGGACACGGCAAAAGCCGGGTCTGGATTACCTATAACCCAGCAAAATTACTTAGAGAAGTATTAAACCCAAAAGTAAACATTTATTATAATTGCATTTGTGGTCTTTTTTTGTTTGTCTTTTATCTGGTAATCTAGCCAGCAAGTCTGTTGTTTTTCAAAACAACAGGCTCTCTTGTAGATATATCCATTTACAGGGATGAGACAGGGATGAGACAAACCATCTACCACTAGCATCGGGCTTCCTCTGTTCTGTTACATTTAAGTCTGGAAAAATAGAAAAGGATGCAGACATGACTGTATGCCTGCTAGATGGCCCCAGTGTCACCAACTCAAAATCTGATTGGTTAAATCAACAGTTTATTTCCATTCAGTGCAAGCTACAGGTGCCTGCACTGTTGATTCTGAAGGCCTCAAGGCAGGTTTCTTTGACGCGGTCAACAAATGATGGCTATCATGGCTGAAATATGATTGTATAAAAGCTCTACTGGAAGCAATGAAACCAAGAGAAAAGCTATGACATTTAGAGAATGGACCATTTGGAATAATGCATTCATGGAACAAATATATTAAAATGTGAGTCAATGATTCTGATAGTTTAGGCAGTGTTTAGGCCAGCAGAGAACACCTGATGGCCAACCACTGATCAAACGGAATACCTGGAGTCTGGTAAAAAAGAACAATATTGTCCGTTCTGAGATGGACATACTGAACCTCTCCATGGGGGCATGCCAGGAAGACATGCTCCTCTATAATATGGCACCTCAAACTGAACTCTTTGAACCATCTGTAAAATTTCCAGCCAAGAGGGTGTCACCCATTTTATCCCAATCCTGTCATGGAGTTCTGAGATATTTCCCAAACATTCTTTGGCGCTCTTGACCTACCAAGTCAAATATGGACAAATGGAATCTCCCAGCCAAATTCAAGTTGCACTTGTAAAAATAAATACCACTGTAATCAGGAAAATCGCTTCAGTTTACTTTGGTATTCTACCTAAATTAGGCAAAAATTAATTGGGTGCCTGGCAAAGCCAAGGCACTGGTCTCTAACCAGTGGGATCTTGGCCAATGCTCTAAAAGGCAAGGCCCAAAAGGGGTGCCCAGGGTGATCTGATTGGTCTGGGGTGTCCTAGAAGTCCTGTCTCCCTGGTGAAGCCCAACAGGGAACAGGGTGGCCACGGCAATGCCCTGCCATTGACTTAATTATAAATTGTGAAATGCCCCATCGCAAATAGATATAATAGTGTAAAAAGTGTTTATATTGTATTGCTGCTGACACTAAAAAAGTGCTCACACTTACACCTGTATATCAGAAAACGATATAAAAGAACAATGCTGCTCAATAGGCTAAATTGGTAAGGTTTTATATGAGTTAGCAATCACTACAACATCCTCTGTTACATAGATATCATCAAATTGTGCATCAATTGATCATATACCAATTAATCATTTTTGCATATATACAAATACAAAACAATCAATAAAGTACAACCTGTGAAAAACAATAATAAAAAAAATAATTATTATATATATTATATATATATCGTGTCAAGTGTCCATTCACTATACATGTTCTATTGTAATTATGACAGTCATCTGTCACCCATCAGTGACCACCGCCAGTCACCCATTACGCATCAGTGACCACCGCCAAACACCCGTCACCCATCAGTGACCACCGCCAGTCACCCATCAGTGACCACCACCAGTCACCCATCAGTGACCACCACCAGACATCCGTCACCCATCAGTGACCACCGCCAGACCCCCGTCACACATCAGTGACCACCGCCAGACACCCGTCACCCATCAATGACCACCACCAGACACCCGTCACCCATCAGTGACCACCATCAGTCATCCATCAGGGATCACCACCAGTCACCCATCAGTGACCACCGCCAGACACCCTTCACCAATCAGTGACAACCGCCAGACCTCCGTCACCCATCAGTGACCAACGCCAGATACCCATCACCCATCAGTGACCACCACCAGACACCCGTCACCCATCAGTAACCACTGCCAGTCACCTGTCACCCATCAGTGACCACCGCCAGTCACCTGTCACCCATCAGTGACCACCACCAGACACATAAACATCACCTGTAAAAGTCTCACACATGTGGTATCGCCATACTCAGGAGGAGTAGCATAATGTATTTGGGGGGTATTTGAACTTTCCTGGCTTGTTAGGGCATCAAGAAATTAGATGGGCCATCAGTACACCAGGTGTGATCAGGTGTGATCAATTTTCAATGACTGGCACCATAGCTTGTGGACTCTATAACTTACACAAGGACCAAATAATATACACTTATTTGGGTTATTTTTTACCAAAGATATATAGCAGTATACATTTTGGCCAAAATGTATGAAGAAAAATTACTAATTTGCACAATTTTATGATGGAAACAAAGAAAAAGGCATTTTTTCACAAAATTTTCAGTCTATAGCACAAAAAATAAAAAAACCCACTAGTGATTAAATACCACCAAAAGAAAGCTCTATTAGTGTGCGAAAAAGGACGCAAATTTCATATGGGTACAGTGTAGTATGACTGAGTAATTGTCATTCAAAGTGTGATAGCACTGAAATCTAAAAATAGGCCTGGGCAGGAAGGGGGTTTAAGTACCCAGTATTGAGGTGGTTAAGGATGCAGCCTCTGTGTACCTTTCACAAAATGCCATTCCGCACACTTCCAGTCGTGGCTTGACGTCATCGGCTCCTTCTCCCTACGCGTTATGTCACCGCATCACATGACAGCATCACTGGCGATCCCCAGCCATTGCAGAAAGTCTACATAATTCCTAAGAGGGCTTCAAGACTTCCCAATGGGGCTAATCCTGCTCTCTTCCTCCAACACCACACATTCTCTCACAAAACCCTACAGCTGTGTTTATATCCCATCTGCAGGGAAAATGAGGCCACCAGTGGCCAAAACTGAGGCCAGGGGTCACTTGGAACCTTCCTACACACATTTTGCACATTTAATCCCCCAACCACCCTGATCAGAGCCTTAACATTGCACCTGCATACCCCACCCATTACTGTGTCTAAATCCCCCCTCATCCCATTATCACCACCGACTCTTGCTCCTTCTCGAATGGGGATACAATTGCTAGTATACAGTATATAGAAAGAGAGAGTCATAAAATATTCCTCTATTATAAAACTTTTAATCATTTATAATATTTTAAAAGACTTGAAAAATCCAGTGGGAACAGGATCATACAACTTAATTAAAAATACACAGGATTAGTCCTTTGGTGAAGAATGGTAATTACACTGTTTCTTCCGGGAACGTGAAGTAATAGATCAGGAGTGGATCCAGACATACATCTCTCACACTTTGTACATCACAGTAAACCAGGCTATAATCTGGATCAGGAAATGCAGTTTAACTATGCGCTCGTTCATACTGGACACATTGTCATGCATTTTGCAGCTTTTGCAACAAAGGTAAACTGCACACACACAAACATAGGGGTTGATTTACAAAAGGCAAATAGAATGTGCATTCTGCAAGTGCAGTTGCTCTAAAGTTTAATATATGAGGGGAAGCTCTGCTGACTTCCATAATCCAATCATGTGCATGCATGTGATTGGGTACTGTTTGCAAAGTGAAGCTTCACCTCATTTACTAAGTTCTGGAGCAACTTCACTTGTAGAGTGCACAGTCTATTTACATTTAGTAAATCAACCCCAAAGTGTTTTACTTGCTGTGGGACATGTACTTATCAATGCATTGGGTTGCAGAACTTTCTCGTAAAAGCAATCCAAGCGGCTAATTAGTCCCTCCCGCCCACCTCCTTTCGTGGCTCTCCCGGACTCTGACGTCCCATCGAGAGACCCAATTGTACAGCTGGCGATTCTTCTGGCTGATCATAGAGCTGACCAGGGATCACAGCGGCACCAATCAGCTCTATGGTCTGGGAAACTGTAACCAAATGAGCATTTCATCGCTTCCAGTTTCACAGCCATTAGTGGTTTGAAGAAAGCATCGGATCATACCAATCTTGGTATGAACTAAAGCTTTTAAGGGCAGAGGAAAGATCTGGGGTCTAATAGACTCCAGATCTCTCAATATTGCTATTGTACTGGCTTATAAGCGGCCATGCCTGGCGCCGCCCCTGCCAGGGACAAAACCGGGGACAGTCTTGGTCCGGGGACAGTGTCCTCAGTCCAGGGACTGTCCCCAGCAAACGGGGACATCTGGTCACCCTACTTTACAACCATTCTAAGCTTTGACAAAAAACCTGGAAGCTGATTGGTTTCTATGCAGAACTGCAGCAGATTTTGCACTCTCCAGTCTTAGTAATACAATCCCACTGCCTGCCCCTATACATCCCCAGCATGGCAGCAATGTCTGCTTCCCCGCAGACCTTAGGGTTATCGATATCCCTCTGCTTCACTTGTATCATCTCTACTCAGCATTGCAGATCATTATGTATAGTATACATACCCAATACTATAAATATGCCATTTATTTCATATCATGTCCAACACTGCTGATATTGTGTACATCCTGACATCATACATACCCAGTTCAGTACATTTTCTTTATATCCTGATATCATATATTCATATCAAACAAATATTCTATATACAGTATTATTACTTCATGTGTGCCATACATCCTGGCATCATATATGCATGTTCAATTCTGTAAAGATTTTGGACATCTTGATATCATAATAAACTCTTTTTCAGAGAGTGCCTGTCAGGTAGGGGCCCCATGATTTCTGATGGCAGCACTGATGAGCACCATTGCCCTATGTAGTATTTTATTAGATAAATCCAACAACTGCTGTCTTTTGCTCCTGCTGCACAGCATGCTTTCTGCGAATAACTAGAGAATGACAGATCATTGGATGTCCTGATTTCCATAGTCACACTATTTTCTCCTAATACGAGGCCACTGAATACAGACAGCGAGCAGTGATCAGGCCTTCAGTGAGTTGTATAAATCTCAGACTGTATGAACCTCTGTAAGCTGTACAGGCTCATTTGGTCATGTTATTTTAAGAGAACAGCAAAATTCACTGCAGCCTGCACACAGATTGCACTTGGTGCATTACCTTGTCAGCTATTGTTCCGATTCATGGGAAACATTGCTGTGTTTGGCTTAGCAAGGTTTTGTGACATTGAAACATGTGAGCTGGTACATGAATACAGTATATGTTTATACAGTCAAAGTCAATCGGACATGCTAAATAGAATCACTGGTCTTGTGCTGATGAGGCAGAGAGGCTGAAACATAACCATCCAGGGTCTGGAGTTCTTGTTCATCAAAAACTGTCGGTGCTTTAACCATTTGCCGACCAGGCTTTTTATGGCACTTTACTTACAAGTTTAAATCAGTATTTTTTTTGCTAGAAAATTACTTATAACCCCCAAACATTATACATTTTTTTAGCAGAGACCCTAGGGAATAAAATGGCTATTGCTGCAATTTTTGCCACACAGTATTCACGCAGCGGCTTTGCAAATGCATTTTTTTGGGAAAAAATACACTTTAATGAATGGGAAAAAAACAATATTTACCCCAATTTTTTTTTAATAATGTGAAAGATGATGTTATGCCGAGTAAATAGATACCTAACATGTGCACACTCGTCGAATGGCGACAAACTATGGTAATTAAAAATCTCCATAGGCGATGCTTTAAATGCCTTTACAGATTACTAGTGTAGAGGTACAGAGGAGGTCCAGCACTATAATTATTGCTCTCGCTCTAATGTTTGCATTGATACCTCACATGTGTGGTGTGAAGACCATTTACATATTTACGTAAGTGTTCGCTTCTGTGCGTGAGCACGGAGGGATGGGGACCCTCTAAATTTTTTTATTTTTTTATTTTATTTTTTATTATCACACTCTCCCTTTTTTTTATTCCTATTACAAGGAATGTAAACACCCCTTGTAATAGAAATAAGATGACAGGTCTTCTTTATGGAAATCTCTTCTTTACCTTTAACAGCAAAAGATCAAAAAAACAATTTTTTTTTATCTTTTGCTTTAAAAGAAATGATTTACTTCCAGCCTGGACCGGAAGTGACATTATGATGTCGGTCCTCCAAGGTCATAGAGGTAATTTATCTTTGTTCGCATATTGGCGCAGCTGGTTGTGCTGTCAGATAATTTCTCGAGCGAATCGGTACAATAGGAAAGCCCGAGAAACACCGGCGGGCTGACGTCCCCTCCCACAGCTTTGGAAACCGTTCCAACGGCTCATCATCATTGTTTTATGGGTAAGCCGGCTGCAAAAAACGGTAATGGGGTTATGGCAGATATCTTCAGCCATAATCCTGCCAAACCACTTGCAAACCGCAACGTTGTGGTTATTTACAGTTTTGCAGCCAAACTAGGATAACACTTATGTTGTACTTTATATTTGCTACATGTTCCCATTCACATAACATAACTTGAAGTATATGTGAACCCTTACCTTGGAAAACAACACATTCAGTTTAAAATAGAAATACAATGCAAACATTTGTATATATATATATATATATAATATACAAAAGTACCTTATGCAGCAAAGAACAGATGTCATGTGATCAGAAAAAAATGTATTTATAATGTAGCACTCTCTAGCAAGCTAAAAGTGATAGTGATGTTTTTTGGTAGAGTAGGTAAATTTCCAGGCTTGGCTGCCATGTGTTTGATCTGGATTGGGACTGACTCAGGGTAGAGCTGGGTGACTCACAGGCAGCATCCCTAACACCTCCCATTTCTTTCCAGAATGTTCTGGTGTTGTCTGGAAAGGAAGGAGGAGAGGAAAGGTGGAGCTGTCTGAGGAGCTCTGACCAATCCCCAACTTGGATTGGCAAGGGGCAGGCCTCCTTAACCACAACAGTACCTGGCACGAAAACCCCCTTCCTGTCCAGGCCATTTTTCAGCTTTCAGCGCTATCACACTTTGAATGACAATTACTCATTCATACTACACTTACTTACTCATTAACAGTAAGTTTCACACTATCGCGACTTTCGACTTTTTACCGGACCTGTCCTTCCCCCAAAAGCACGGTCCATGACAACACCAATTCCTCCGGACGGGGAACGGTTAGGTTCAACCCCTAACCAGTCTCGAGGAGTCTGTCGAGGTGGAAAGGAGAGGAGGAAGGAAAGGTCTGTTGTGGTCTTGTAAGACCTTTCTTTACCCTCCACAATCCCTACGACGGACACTCAGTGGGTCGAGATGGGACTCAGTCAGGGTTAGGTCTAGTTTGTGTACCGTCGGTTCGGACCTTTA
>BLSH010527798.1:830010-845210 GCA_018402905.1 Glandirana rugosa
CCTGGGGACACGCCGACACCGACAGAGCCGGGATGCGCGCGCCCGATCGCGCGCAATCCCGGCTTAAAGGGAGGACGTCATATGACGTCCACCCGCTGGGAGAGCAGGACCGCTCCGCCGTCATTTGACGGTGGGCGGTCCTGAGGTGGTTAAATACCCAGGGTCAGCCCAGCTGGGGAGTAGTTGTTTGGGGAAGAAGCTGGAGATGGAGTGCTAGGCTGTCGTGGACTTTGATAGAGCTCCCCAGTCTGGGGGGGTGACCTTGGGTCTGGGCTCAGGGGCAGATGGGGCCCTCTAAGAACACATGGAGTTGTCCTGGGCAGGAGGCATGGGAGCAAGGAGAGGGCACTGCCAGGCAAGTCTCCAGGGAGGAACAACTGGCCGCAGCCAGGAGGGCTGGTTAATGACACACAGTCAGGAGAGGACTGGGAGATTGCAGTCTGGGATGGGTACAGAGCCAGAGGAGTGGATTGTGGTAGCACAGGCAGTAGAAAGAGTGACAGCTGCAGCCTGGAGGGCTGGCAGGGTCTGAAGAGGTGGCACTGGGAGCCAATGGCGGCCCACCCCTTGAGGGGTGCCCGGGCGCCACCCACCCCCCAAAAAAGTCCCCTTTAACCACTTGCCGACCGCCAACCACAGGTTGACGGCGACAATATGGCTCCGCCAGGCAAATTGCCGTCATATGAGCGCGCGCGTGCCGCCAGAGGTGCGCTCGGTGCTCACTGTGACGGGGGGGGACAGGAAGTGGGTGCGGCGGACTCGATCTCCGCTGGCTACCCACGATGCCCCCCCCCGGAGTGAAAGAATGGAGATCCGTGTATGTAAACACGGATCTCCGTTCTGTGAGGAGGGAAGGACTGTGATCACAGCCTTCCTCTATATGGAAGCTGTGATCACTCCCCTTCCCCAGCCAGGCCAGCCCACACACAGTTAGAACACGCCCAGGGAACACAGTTAATCCTTAGATCTCCCCCTGCAGGTTAACCCCTTCACTGCCAATGACATTTACACAGTAATCAGTGCATTTTTATAGCACTGATTGCTGTATAAATGCCAATGGTCCCAAAAAAGTGTCAAAATGGTCCAACATGTCCGCTGCAATATCGCAGTACCACTAAAAATCGCAGGTTGCCGCCATTACTAGTAAAAAAAAATAAAAAAATAAAAACCCCAGAAATTAATTCTCATTATCCGTAAACGCAGCAACTTTTGCGCAAACCAATCAATAAACGCTGATTGCGATTTTTTTTATCACAGATATGAGGAAGAATATAAATCATCCAAAACCGTTGAAAAAAATGTTTTTTTTATATTTTTTTTTTTGGATTTGTATTTTAGCAAAAAGTAAGAAATTTGTTTTTTTTTTTGCAAAATTGTCGCACTTCTTTTGTTTATAGTGGCGATCAGAAATAACGCAGCAGTGATCAAATACCACCAAAAGAAATCTCTATTTGTGGGAAAAAAAGGACGCAAATTTCATTTGGGTACAACGTCACACGACCGCGCAATTGTCAGTTAAAGCGACGCAGCAACGAATCGCAAAAAGTGCTCTGCAGGGCTGAAGTGGTTAATAAAAAAAGTCCCCTTGACAAAAAAAAAGTTTGTTTAAACTAACATGGTACACTGTGTTTGGGCGCCGGACACAGTGCACTATGGGAAGCGTGACGTTGCAATCACATGATTGCAGGTGTCACGTTTCAATGGCAGGGTTTACTCCTGCCTTGAGGCGCTTTGCTCTGCGCCTCAAGCCGCTTATTGGCTCCTGGTACTGTCAATCAATCACCGCCATTCAATAGACAGCGGTGATTGATCTCGGAGGAGCCTCGGCGTCACTACCGGCCGTGGATACTGGAGAGAGAAGGCTCCAGGCTACTATGTGCAATATTCTGCATGGAGCTTCCTATGAATTACTATGTGCATTATTCTGCATGGAGCTTCCTATGAATTACTATGTGCAATATTCTGCATGGAGTTTCCTATGATATACTATGTGCAATATTCTGCATGGAGTTTCCTATGAATTACTTTGTGCAATATTCTGCATGGAGCTTCCTATGAATTACTATGTGCAATATTCTGCATGGAGTTTCCTATGATATACTATGTGCAATATTCTGCATGGAGTTTCCTATGAATTACTATGTGCAATACTCTGCATGGAGCTTCCTATGAATTACTATGTGCAATATTCTGCATGGAGTTTCCTATGAATTACTTTGTGCAATATTCTGCATGGAGTTTCCTATGAATTACTATGTGCAATATTCTGCATGGAGTTTCCTATGATATACTATGTGCAATAATCTGCATGGAGCTTCCTATGATATACTATGTGCAATATTTTGCATGGAGCTTCCTATGAATTACTATGTGCAATATTCTGCATGGAGTTTCCTATGATATACTATGTGCAATATTCTGCATGGAGTTTCCTATGAATTACTATGTGCAATACTCTGCATGGAGCTTCCTATGAATTACTATGTGCAATATTCTGCATGGAGTTTCCTATGAATTACTTTGTGCAATATTCTGCATGGAGTTTCCTATGAATTACTATGTGCAATATTCTGCATGGAGTTTCCTATGATATACTATGTGCAATACTCTGTATGGAGTTTCCTATGATATACTATGTGCAATACTCTGCATGGAGTTTCCTATGATATACTATGTGAAATAATCTTCATGGAGTTTCCTATGATATACTATGTGCAATACTCTGTATGGAGTTTCCTATGATATACTATGTGCAATACTCTGTATGGAGTTTCCTATGATATACTATGTGCAATACTCTGCATGGAGTTTCCTATGATATACTATGTGCAATAATCTTCATGGAGTTTCCTATGATATACTATGTGCAATACATTGCATGGAGTTTCCTATGATATGCTATGTGCAATACTCTGCATGGAGTTTCCTCTGACATACTATGTGCAATATTCTGCATGGAGTTTCATATGATATACAATGTGCAATACTCTGCATGGAGCTTCCTATGATATACTATGTGCAATATTCTGCCTGGTGTTTCCTATGATATACTATGTGCAATATTCTGCATGGAGCATGAACCAACGCAAACCCCTACTTGGCGACTGTATACACTATCTGGTGACTGTATACACTATCTGGGATCCTGTATATCCTATCTGGGGTTCTGTATACCCTATCTGGTGACTGTATATCCTATCTGGGGCTCTGTATACCCTATCTGGGACCCTGTATACCCTATCTGGGACTCTGTATACTCTATCTGGGACCATGTAAACCCTATCTGGGACCCTGTATACCCCTATCTGGTGACTGTATACACTATCTGGGACTCTGTATACCCTATCTGGGACCCTGTATACCCTATATGGGACCATGTTTACACTATCTGGGGCTCTGTATACCCTATCTGGGACCATGTATACCCTATCTGGTGACAGTATACACTATCTGGGACTCTGTATACTGCTATCTGGGGCTCTGTATACTGCTATATGGTGACTCTGTATACCCTATCTGGGACCCTGTATACCCTATCTGGTGACTGTATACCCTATCAGGGACTCTGTATACCCCTATCTGGTGACTCTGTATACTGCTATCTGGGGCTCTGTATACTGCTATATGGTGACTCTGTATATTGCTATATGGTGACTCTGTATACTGCTCTATGGTGACTCTGTATGCTCCTAACTGATGATGCTGTATACCACTATCTGGTGATGCTGGGCTGTATACTACTGACACAAGGGGTGGAAACTATAAGGGGTGGGGCTTATGAGAAGTGGGAGGGGTCAAAAAGGAAGGGTGGGGTCTGGCGCCCCTCCTTCCTAAAATTTCACCAGCCGCCACTGCTGGGGGCAGTAGCCATGTGGACAGATAGCACTGGTACTGTCTACATTTTTGCTACACCAAAAGGGGCCCACAGTCCCTGCCTGCATTAACTTTAGGCCTGGCTGAGCCAGTGTCGAGCCTACCTATTGGTGCTAGTTGGTCCAGGAACAGCAAGCAAGTGATGTGCTGGCGCTGTCAAGGAGAGATAGTCTGTAAGCAAGTGATGTGCTGGAGCCAAAGTAGGGAGGTATATATACAGCGAGTGTATATAGGTTGAGTCCTGTGTACATTGTGCTTTAATCAAGTGGGTATCCCATGTTCCCTTACCCCACCCAAGTTTAATCCCCTCAGTAAAAATACAAAACAAAGTGCATGGACTGTTTTTTGTCTGAGAGTGACTGGAAATCGTGTGCCTGGCTGGGCAGGGTGACAGATGGACTACAACACTCAGCAGCCCCTACGGGGTACCATTACAATAATATACTGTATATTAAATACTTTTTTTTTATTACATGATCTCTGTTCCATAAGGTGCTTAAAGAGGTGGGGGTGGAGAAACAGTAGTACACTGATTGGTCTTCCCAAAGAATTCCTTTGCAGGGGGTAAGACAAGTCTGATCATTGGAGGACAGGCAGACTGTTCTCCCAGCACAGCCATAAAACTGACCACGCTGGGATGGATGATGTTCTATGCCTAGCGTGGTCAGTTTTTAATAGGGAAGTGGGACTGTCAGGAACACCAGAGATTTCACACAAAGGAAGCAATACAAAGAGAACAGGATACTTTTTAATATAGGTAAATGGTACAACAGACACATATCAGGAATGTAACATGTTGGGGTGTCATGTTCTTTAACTTGGAAGATAAGGCCAGTTAAGGCTGCCTCAGCCCTCCTTCAACCTATTCTGCATACCCTGTATAAAAAAAACAACAAGTATCAGGTGCATCAACAGGTGCATAGAGTCCCCATCCCTATTGTTAACCATCAAAGTCTAGAACAAAGTACATAATAGTCCAATAATGTGGATAAAAAAGAGAAGAAATCCGGTATATACACCCAGGGCTGCTCTCATGTGAGGGAAAGCCAAAACCGCACCTGTAGACAAGAAACAAAAAGGAGGCGCCTCTAAGTGTAAACCATAAGAAATTTTATTAAAAAGACATCAGCCAATTGGCTACTCACATGACTAAAAAAGGGTATGGCACATGGAACCAGGAGAATACTCAACCGGTGAAGAGTATGGCATCAGTTTCCCGAGACCTAGTAAGCAGCTAGTCATCCGCGCGGATGGGATCGTCAGTGGGGCCGTCCGTTCGTGGAACCGTCTGTTAGTGGAGTCGTTCGTGGATGGTAGGAACGATCCTCTCAGTGCCGGCAACCGGGGGATTCCAGAACGAGGCTTGGCTGCACTGGTCGCAGCGGGGTGATGTCTTCAATCCTCGGCGCGTTTCAGATCGTACAGACCGCGATGTGAAGGCAGTCGCGCTCTTTCATCAGGCTATCTAAGATGGTGTGCCACCATCTATTTGTAGTCCCTGGGAGTCAATAGTGGTGTCTAATTGGAGACGATCGTTCCTACCATCCACGAACGACTCCACTAACGGACGGTTCCATGAACGGACGGCCCCACTGACGATCCCATCCGCACGGATGACTAGCTGCTTACTAGGTCTCGGGGAACTGATGCCATACTCTTCACCGGTTGAGTATTCTCCTGGTTCCATGTGCCATACCCTTTTTTAGTCATGTGAGTAGCCAATTGGCTGATGTCTTTTTAATAAAATTTCTTACGGTTTACACTTAGAGGAGCCTCCTTTTTGTTTCCTGTATAAAAAAAAGATCAGTGTACTTACCTTTTTTTAAACTTGTACTGTCCAGTCATGTGATCCAGGAGCTTTGGCTACCCATTGTCAGAGAGCAGCCGCTGCAAGGAAGAAGAGGGGTCACCAATTACAGGGGATGGGGGGAGGCGTGACGTCAAAGCTGTGGGAATTCACAGCCATTGTTGAGCTTCCCCTTACAGAGGGGAGCCGAGGCTGCTGGATCATGTGACTGGACCAGATTAAAAACAAGTATGTACACTGACTGACCGTTTATATATGGGCTGTCCTGGATAGGTAGGAGGAGGAGGTAGGCAGCATTTTTAAGATTATTTGTAATTAGCCTTGTCTTCCACTTAAAATATAAAAAAAGTGCTGCTATTTTAGATGTTTTTTTTAATACCTTCAGAACTAAAAAATCATACTTAGGCCTCATTCACACTGGCACGCTTGCGTTTAGCTGGAGAGATCTGGGATATATATTATTGTCTCCCAGATCACCTTTTACTGTGTAGATGTTTTTGCTTTAAAACTATGAGTGCCTAAGCAGATGCTGGATATACAGAATTACATTTTCTCTAAACACAGCTAAATTGACCACACTTAAATGCAGGTAAACACAATGGGAATGGCACCATTGAACAATCATTACATTCATTTTTATGCTTTGGAGATGTCCTCTAAATGCATATAAGCTGTGACCAGCATTCAGTTTGAATGAGGCTTGTGCTCCTTGTTTATGAGGAGTTTGGGGAGCTGCATATCCAATAATTCTGTATGTTCACTGCTGGCAGATCTCATTACCAGTTGTAAACTAGATTTAAACACTGTTTGTCCTAACAAAGGGTTTGGAAGCTGTTTTCTGCATTGTTTGTTAATGAGAGGAAAGACAGGTTGGCCATACACCAATCAAAATTTAGCCAGGGACCTGCTGAGTTTGGATTGCTGTGTAGGCTCACCTGCTCGACAGAAGTTGCCCGATGTCTTATATTCTATCATAACCAGTCATGGCCATTGGAGAGATGTTAGCTCACCTTGTGTCTGGGGCTCCCTTACATACCTCTGGGGGTCAGGGGTGTGTTACAGGCATGTGTTTAGAATAAAATATTTTAGAATGTGACAGGACCACTTTAAACACTCTATGGATTGGGCATATGCTTACATGGCTGCCATATGCAAATATCATTATCCAGAAGCCCTTTATACTTTTAGAGCGAATCATTTGCATTCTGTCTCAGGAGGTATTGGCCGAACCTCTCTAGTGGCAGTAGAAGAAATATATAGAGGTCTTGCCATTGCCACCCCCTACTAACTGAAGCTAAGTTCTTTCTATTGCTGTATTGCCTCCTTCACCATGAAAACTGTAATATTAACATAAAGAAAATCAACATTTCATATGATTAATATTTCCATATTAATAACGTAGAATGGCTTTTTCATTGCTTTTATTCTAGACTTGCACAGATCTGCAAACCATTAGCTAAAATGAAAGAGCTACGAACTTTTTACATTACAAAGTTAACATCCCTTGACAATTTAAAGCAATTACTTTTGTTTCACACCATTAAAAATGACCTTTATATTCCGGTGACTGATAAAATTATTACTTTAAGTGGTGATGTTTTTTAATAGAATTTATAGCACCCTGAAGAGGTCCAGCCACTTGTGTTCTCTGTAGTGCTAATAGTTTCCCTAAAAGGAGAACGAGAGAATATGCATATCATTTGCAGTGACTCTAATCTTCGAAACCAGATTTACAATTCCAGCTCTCCTTGAAAGGCTCATGGGACTCTCTAACCTCACTCTCCATCACTGCAGGGCTGCACTGCCTTTTCACAGCTGTGATTAATTAATAACATAGATATAAAATGTCTGAAGGAAAAAACATGCTTTTTGCCTATAGCAAGCAATCAGATTTTCCAATTCAAGTTTCTGGCGCACTATGGACGCATAAAGAGGAATATTTTCTGGTTTCTGTGTTCACCCAACAGTTGCAAGCAAACAAAACACACTATGGGGTCGATTTACTAAAGCTAGAGAGTGCAAAAACTGGTGCAGCTTTGCATGCTAGCCAATCAGCTTCTAACCTCAGCTTGTTCAATCAAGCTTTGACAATAAAACCTGGAAGCTGATTGGTTTCTGTGTGGAGCTGCACCAAATTTTGCACTTTCAAGCTTTAGTAAATCAACCCCTATATTACCAAAGGTACACATCTCTTCCGATTGTTGGAATGCAGGAGGAGCGCATACTGCGTCCCCTGCTTCCTAGTTCTATCATTGGTATTTTACTATTGGAACTTTATTTTTATTTTAATTTTAAAAATTTTAATATACTAATGGAGACGTGCTTCACGATTGGAGTCCTCCCTTTGTTTTCCCTCTCATCTGTTTGGGATCCTGGAGGAATTGAAGATCTGCCCCTGCTCCTGGTATGCTGATGTTGCCATATGGAGGTTTTTGTCAGGTGCATTTGATCTCTGTAATGGAGATCAACTCCTTCTGATGAGTAGGGTGTGAAGATGGTGAAGGTGGAGGTTTTTGTCACCCCAATCACTTTATTGGAATTCGCACCCCAGATTCCAGGCCTCAGCACATCTGCTTAAATGAACTGTTACTACAATTATGGATCTGCGTTTATGGACTTTATATGACTTTTAAATCTTAAGTGTGCAATATATGCTATTTGCTATTACAATTGCACGGTCACTTTACAAGCACTGCACTTTTGGTTACAGCATTTACATGTGTTAATCATTTTTACTAATTTGCATTGTTTATTTATGTATTTTACCAAAAGTATTGGGATGCCTACCTTTACACGCACATGAACTTTAATGGCATCCCAGCCTTACTCCGTAGTGTTCAATATTTAGTTGGCCCACCCTTTGCAGCTATAACAGCTTCAACTCTTCTAAGAAGGCTGTCCACAAGGTTTAGGAGGAGGAATGTTTGACAATTCTTCCAGAAGCAAATTTGTAAGGTCAGGCACTGATGTTGGACAAGAAGGCTTGGCTCGCAGTCTCCACTCATCACAAAGGTTTTCCATCAGGTTAAGGTCAGGACTGTGCAGGCCAGTCAAGTTCTTCCACCCCAAACTCACTCATCCATGTATTTATGGACCTTGCTTTATGCACTGGTCCAAATCATTTGGTGGAGGGGGATTATGGTGTGGGGTTGTTTATCAGGGGTTGGGCGTGACCCCTTAGTTCCAGTGAAGGGAACTCTTAAGGCGTCAGCATACCAAGACATTTTGGACAATTTCATGCTCCCAACTTTGTGGGAACAGTTTGGGGATGGCCCTTTCCCATTCCAACAGGACTGCACATCTGTGCACAAACAAGATCCATAAAGACATGGATGAGGAAGTTTGGGGTGGAGGAACTTGACTGGTCTGAACAGAGTCCTGACCGCAACCTGATAAAACACCTTTGGGTTGAATTAGAGCTGAGACTGTGAGCCAGGTCTTCTTGTCCACATCAGAGCCTGACCTCACAAATGCACTTCTGGTCAAACATTCTAATGGACACACTCCTAAATCTTGTGGATAGCCTTCCAAGAAGAGTTGAAGCTGTTATAGCTGCAAAGGGTGGGCCAACACAATATTGAACCCTATGAACTAAGACTGGGATGCCATTAAAGTTATTGTGCGTGTAAAGGCAGGTGTCCCAATACTTTTGGTAATATAGTGTAGCTTTAATTAAACTGCTCCAGAGAGAAAGCATTGTCTCTTTGCAGAGGTCCAACAAACCTACGTGTAAGTCAGAGCTAGAGTTCCCAGTCAGAAGGAAGCATGAATGTTTCCATTTTTCAAGTTATAGCAGAAGGGGGAGTGTCAGACTTCAGCAGAGAAACATCTGCTTCCACACAAAGAGCAAGGGTCCCTAGCTGCTAATAGAGGATGCACTTTTCTACATAGGACGCCGCCACCTCTACGGGATATGAAATTATTCCTGTAGTAATGAGGTTATGCATTTTGTTTCTTTTCATTATTGCAAAGTTACTATGAAAATAATTATATCAGTTGAATATTGATCTACTATTGAATATTGAGTGAAAACAAATTCCAGAAAGCAGCACTCCAAAATGCTTCTTTATTGTAGGTGAAAGTCCATACAGTACAAAAATAGAGCAAAAAAAAGCTAACGCGTTTCACACCCTTCTCATGAGCGCTTACTCATAGCTGCACACTGAGCCAGCACCCATGGTAACACAGGTGTTTCGTTTAGGACTTTCTTCCTCTGCAGCGGGCCTCCTATTTATCTACTATTGAATATTATTGAACATTGAATATTGATACGAATATTCATTGTGGCTTAAAGGGGTGGTCGAGCCTTCTTGGATTATATAATGCATGCACACATCGCAAAACTTGCCGGCACAAAATAACCCTAAATTACTGTGCCACAATTTAACAAAAAATAAAACTCTTAGGCCTTGTGTACTCAGCCATAAAGTTGAGCATAAGGGTGCACAGTGTAAAATATATCTGTTGTTTTGTCGCCTAGGAGCCACAGCTGCAGTGTATTTTAGCCCATAGGACTGCATTACAGAAAACGTCATACACACATAAGATTTGACATTATGAAAAATACACATGCATGTATATGCTGGTGCCAGCAGTTACATGGATGACGTTTTCTGTAATGCATTCCTATGGGCTAAGGTACAGCTATGGCTCCTGGGCACTGTAATGTAACAACAGACTTATGTTGCACTGTATGCCCATACACTTTCAAACCAAAAAACTACATAGTGCAAAATAAGTTATGTAAAATAGTGTGTACAGCAGCAATTTCTGAATACAATAAATTCACCAACAGAATAAAATAAATAATGTTGCACTCTATCTTTAAAACATAGTAATAAATGTTCAACTCTTGCAATAAAGTGAATCATGTGCAATCACCAAATGCATATTAAAAAATCATAAATGTCCATTTATTCTACCCAAAATGTGACGAAGTAACACTCAAATACTTTCATGTGGATCCCCTTGTGTGTTCCATCACCAATTCAAATGCCAGCAGCTTACCAGAGATATAGACCCCCACACTATAAGAGGTCTAGTGTGCTTAGTATAAAACAAGGAAGCCCTTGGAATGGTCTTATGTAATGACCAGGAAACCATTGGGGTAGTCAGCAGGGTCTGTGCGTGACTGTCAGCTATGCCAGGCACCTCACCACCATCAGGCATAAAATAAACACAGAAGCTCCATAGTGTAAAACCTCTAGGTCACTTTATTGTCATAAGAGAAAGGTACTAAAATTTATAATGTAAAAAAAAAAAAGAGACAGATCAGAAAGAACCCAGACACCGCTACCCCTAGCGGGCATGATGATGTCAGCACAAGACTCTTCCCAACACGCTTTAATCGTAAAAGACACCCATTTATAGTCCTGACAGCCATCTTAACTATATAAAGCCTAAGCCAAATTAAAAACCATTTTGAATTATTACATTTCTAACAAATGCTGCCTACATAAACCAAATAATAACCAAAAAGGGTATATTTATTTAAAAAAAATACTCAAACCCAATTCATTAAGGCCAAATGGTAAATATCATTAAGAGAATGTACCATACTAGCACTGTCTAGTGGGCAAAATTGGAACACATGTAAAAGCCCATCAAAAAAACAATGATCAAAGGAGTGGAAATTAATCAATTCTAAAAACATTAAAAATCCATGAAAACACCTTATTCAAAAAAATGACTTGTTTAAAAACAAAATTCCTATTTTTACTTTTTGCCCATGCACTTGACAGTTCAGTAATAACCCACGTAAAATACACCTAAAGCGCAATGCACCTAAACTGGCCCTTAAAGTCATCCCTCATAATCTCCCATCAATGTACAGCCTCCTTATAATTATTCATCAGCAGCCCCGGTCACTTCCATTTATCACCAGTCCTCAATGTACAGCCCACCTCACATGCATCCACCGCCAATCCCAATGTACAGCACTCGCCCCCATATTTATCCATCACCAGTAGAGTTGAGCGAACCCGAACTGTAAAGTTCGGGTCCGTACCAAACTTTTGGGTGTCCGGGACCCGAACCCGGACTTTTCAAAAAGTCGGGTCCGGGGTTCTGGTATTTTACTACACGTGTTAGAAAGCTGCCAAGGGCAGCCAATCAACAAGTGTTTGACTGGTTTTCCCTAGAAGCCATCACAGCCATGCCTACTAAAGGCATGGCTGTGATTGGCCAGTGCACCATGTGACCCAGCCTCTATGTGGGGCTGGATTCACCGTGCTGCATGTCATATGCTCTCAGGATAGTTTAGGGAGAAGATGCTGCTGGCTCTGTGAGGGACAGATTGCATAACATCTCATCCTGCATTACTGAATGATCTGTTTGTGGACTAGGGAGAGATACTAGTACTGGTGATTTGAGAGACAAATTTCTCACCTCATCCTGCTGCACAGAATGATCTGACTGGACTAGGTAGAGTCTGTTACTTTAAGGGAAAGATTATTCTTCTAAAATCATCATCAAGTTGTACAGGGAAAGGTTCCAGCTGTTGCTTTAAGGGAAAGATTACTGTTCTAAAATCATCATCAAAGTGTGTGTGAAAACCCCTATATCAGCCGCAGGGAAGCCATATTAGTGTTTTAAAATCATCTTCAAATTGTGTGGAAAATCATTATATCAGCCGCAGGGAAGCCCTATTAGTGTTTTAAAATCATCTTCAAATTGTGTGGAAAACCATTATATCAGCTGCAGGGAAGCCATATTAGTGTTTTAAAATCATCTTAAAATTGTGTGGAAAACCCTTATATCAGCCGCAGGGAAGCCATATTAATGTTTTAAAATCATCTTCAAATTGTGTGGAAAACCCTTATATCAGCCGCAGGGAAGCCATATTAGTGTTTTAAAATCATCTTCAAATTGTGTGGAAAAGCCTTATATCAGCCACGGGAAGCCATATTAGTGTTTCAAAATCATCTTCAAATTGTGTGGAAAACCCCTATATCAGCCGCGGGGAGCCATATTAGTGTTCTAAAATCATCTTCAAATTGTATGGAAAAAGCCTATATCAGCCGTGGGGAGCCATATTAGTGTTCTAAAACACACAATTTGAAGATGATTTTAGAACACTAATATGGCTTCCCTGTGGCTGATATAGGGGTTTTCCACACAATTTGAAGATGATTTTAAAACACTAATATGGTTTCGCTGCGGATGATATAAGGGTTTTCCACACAATTTTAACATGATTTTAGAACACTAATATGGCTCCCTGCGGCTGATATAGGGGTTTCCCACACAGTTTGAAGATGATTTTAGAACACTAATATGGCTCCCTGAGGCTGATATAGGGGTTTCCCACACAATTTGAAGATGATTTTAGAACACTGATCTTTCACTTAAAGCAACAGCTGGAGGCTTTCCCTGTACAACTTGGAGATGATTTTAGAATCTAAAATCATCTCCTAGTTCTATAGGGAGAGGTTCCTACTGTTGCTTAAAGGGACAGATTATTGTTTCTTGCACAAAATTAAAAAGTGCATCTACATTGCTGCTTTAAAAAACAAACAAAAAATTAAAAAAATAAAAAAAACAGTGTTGGCTACCTCCTCCACCGCCACTTTCACCGCCTCCTCAACCTCCAACTCCACATCCACCTCCATTTTTGATTTTTTTTTATGTGATTTTAGGTTAAAAATTATTTGAAGTTATTTCCCTATCCCCATTTCTTTGTAGGGCACTTGTCCGACCCTTACCCCCATTTTCCTTCCTTTTGCAGACCTCTAGGACTTTCCAGGACTTTGTTACAGCCATTTTTGTGCCTAAAAGTTCAGGTCCCCATTGATTTCAATAGGGTTCGGGGTCCGTGTCAAAGTTCGGGTCCAGTCCGGACCTGAACCTGGACTTTGTCCCCAAGTTCAGCCGAACCAGCAGAACCCGAACTTCCAGAGGTTCGATCAACTCTAATCACCAGTCCTTAATAAACAGTCCCCCCATATTCACCCTTCAACAGTCTTCAGTGTACAGTTTCCACCCATATGCATTCATCCATCACCAGCCCTCACTGTATAGTCCCCCTCACATGCACAGATCACTAGTCCTCAATGTATAGTCCCCCTCACATGCACAGATCACTAGTCCTCAATGTATAGTCCCCCTCACATGCATCCATCACTAGTCCTCAATGTACAGCCCCCACCCCCTACATATTTATCAATTGTCTGTGTCCCCTCACACAAATTCATCATCAATCCTCCTGTTTTCTAATGTGCAACTCCTGCATTAGATCCGTTTCTTAATTTCCAGTGCCCTCTAGATATACCCCAATCCCCTCAAGCTCTGCATTTTGGTCAGTCTTCTTTAGCCTGAGAACATGAAGGTAGCACTGCATAGTAAAACTGTGCAATGACAGTTTGACCCTCAGAGCAGCACAAAAAAGGTGACATCTGAATTATGCAGCCTTTAATGCGCCTAGCAAGACTAAGTATCATCCTCCCTGGTGACCGAACCGCTGTGGGAGCTGCAGAGCCATTGTTTAGTCTGGAGGGCAGGAGTGGGGGAGTCCAAGCCTGCTTATGGCTGTGTGTGAAAGCCAATGTGAGCACATGTGCATGTGCATAGTGCATCAGGTGGCTTGATGCTTGGGGGAAAAGCTACACTTGCATCTTACAAACTCAGTGGCAGCAGCAGGAGATCTCACCTGTCAGACTGACATGTAACAACTGTCTTAACTAGTAGACCCTGGTAGCCATTGAGGTACAACTCATGCCCAACCATCCTAATGGAAGTTCACCATGCTTGCCCCTTTGCAGAATATATTTCCAGGGGACCCTGAATGAATCTCTTGTTTTAAAGAGGAACTGCAGTCTGCTCACATAATTTGTAATAAAAACATCTTTGCTATTCTGAAGCTTCCCTCCAACCACGTTGCATATTATTTTATATACAGGTGATACTCGAAAAACTAGAATATCGTGAAAAAGTTGATTTATTTCAGTAATGCAACTTAAAAGGTGAAACTAATATATGAGATAGACTCATTACATGCAAAGCAAGATAGTTCAAGCCATGATTTGTCATAATTGTAATGATTATGGCTTACAGCTCATGAAAACCCAAAATCCACAATCTCAGAAAATTAGAATATTACATGCAATCAATAAAACAAGGATTGTACATAGAATAATATCAGACCTCTGAAAAGTATAAGCATGCATATGTACTCAGTAAAAAGTACTCGACATTCGGTATTAGTAATGTTAATACTGTTTAGTACCGAACTTGATAGAACGAAACGTACATTACTCAGATAGAGTATATAATCAAAGTGGAAAATTCAACGTAATGACTTTATTTAGTTGAAAAAGTGCTATAAGATCAAAAAGCTCATAGTGGACATATATTTTATTATACGTTGCACCAACCTCCCTTCGAAGTCTTATCGTTTCTACAAAAATAATGTTTAATACACTCGTCTGACGTCAAGGAGAAATTTTGTTCTCTAAGTAAGTCCCAGGGGACCTTTATATAAGACGTTTCCCCGTTCGTACCACTTGAAGGTAATCCTACCAAC
>BLSH010527798.1:865804-885546 GCA_018402905.1 Glandirana rugosa
GTGTTCGTGGGCCTACACAAGGGTGTGAACATTATTTTGTTGTCTTTTACTACGACACGATGAGGGATTCACTATTATTTGTGTGATGTCTCCACCACTGTGGGGGGGGGGGGTCTACTTAATTTGTTTTGGTTATTGTTAGGAGTGTCTATTTACAAATCTGATTTATTTTATTGTTTGACTGGTTGTTAGTTAGAAGACACGTTTTTATCCGTTTTTGATATGTTTATATATTGTTTCTCCTCATTTTTGTTTACGTTTTATTGCGTTTTACTGTTTTCTATCCCATTCACACTACATAGGTACATATAGATTTGTGATTTTTCACGTATTTAATAATTTTACTGTTATCTGTGAGGGGGGGGGGTGTCACCACCTCTGTAGTGTGTTTATTATCACTTAGGGAGTAGCACAGCATCATTTTCTGTTGTTTTATTACAAGTGTGGGAACACATCCGGGTGCTTGTGGTTGCTCTCTTTTAGTTGATTGTCATCTGGCAGCACGTGAGTTTTTTCTTGTCTCTCAGTAGCAAAATAGTATATACAGCTGGTAAAAAAGAAAATGGCCTAGAGAATGCCCCCTGAACCCTATACTTATGAAAGTCCTGTCCAAGGGCAATGCTATGATAATAATTTGCCAGTTTTTGTCAAACACTTTTCCTATTGGCCAGTACGTTGGGGCCCAAATTCAAGGTTGGAGAACTCAGATAAAGTACCTCTGGACCTAGGTATAAGTGCCTGCAATGTGTCCCAAGTGGACAATACCATTCCTTTTTACTAGGGTGCAGTAGGGT
The DNA here is from genome assembly GCA_018402905.1 of Glandirana rugosa. NCBI lineage: Eukaryota > Metazoa > Chordata > Amphibia > Anura > Ranidae > Glandirana > Glandirana rugosa. The sequence goes on from BLSH010527798.1 coordinate 866,599, forward strand.
TTGACCAGGAGCCTCTCACCAACTCCTGAGGTGAGTACTTGCCATTGGCAGCTCAGCAAAGTCAGTAACTACAGCATCCTCTCCAATGATCAGGCACTGCCACCAGTCAGCTACAGTGTCATTCTCCCCAGCCATCAGGTGGCAGAACCAGTCAGCGATAGCGGCATTCTTATATACAAGGAGATGTCCAATACTTCATCTCTCTGCGTCCCTGATGCAGTTGTAAGCCATTCTGGTAACAGCCGGCTACACAGTCTGTCTCCCACAATGTCCTCACTACAGAGAAAATCTAAAACATATACTTTGGACTACATTCCCCCATAAGCCTCAGTTCCTCCCAGCAGTAGATTCTTGTCACTCCCATCATTCACAGCAGTCCACTTCCCCTTTCTTTGTGTTCCCTGGGTGGTGGACGGGGCTTAAACTGGCTGCACATAGCCTTGAATGAGGATGAGACCATATGTAAGAGACATTTATAAGGAAATCCACAATTTTATTCCATCATTTTAAGTATTACGAATTGTAGCTGAATCTGCTCCTCCTCCTGCCCTTCTCCTTCTGTGTGTGCCCACAGCCCCACTCCACCCACACTCCAATCCCCAGCAGCACTGTGCTCACAGAGAGGATGAGTTGGCGGGAAAGCTCACCATCCATGGTGACTGAAGTGTCCCCCCTCCCTCCATTTTCTTTCCTGCCTCTGAGTACACTAATGTAAGGGGGACTCAGATGTAAGGGATGCTTTGTGGACTCTGATGTAAGGGGAGGCTTTGGGGAGCAGAGACCTCTTTATACCAGAGTCCACAGAGTTCCCCCTTACAACAGAGCCCCCCCGCCTTAACCACTTCAGCCCTGGAAGGATTTCCCAGTTTAGGACCGGAGCACTTTTTGTGATTCGGCACTGCATCACTTTAACTGACAATTGCGCGGTCGTGCGACGTTGTACCCAAATAAAATTGCGTCCTTTTTCCCCCCACAAATAGAGCTCACTTTTGGTGGTATTTGATCACCTCTGTGTCATTTCTGATCACCGCTATAAACAAAAGAAGAGCGACAATTTTGAAAAATGTCTTACTTTTTTCTAAAACACAAATCCATAAAAAAATATAAAGAAACATTTTTTTTTATTGGTTTTGGCCGATTTATATCCTTCCTCATATTTGTGTTAAAAAAAATCAGCGTTTATTGATTGGTTTGCGCAAAAGTTGCCGCTTTTACAAATGATGAGAATTAATTTATGATGTTTTCATTTTTTTCCCCATATTTTACTAGTAATGGTGGCGATCTGCAATTTTTACTTTACTTACTGCAATATTGTGGCGGACATGTCGGACCATTTTGACACTTTTTTGGGACCATTGGCATTTATACAGCGATTAGTGCTATGAAAATGCACTGATTACTGTGTAAATGCCATTGGCAGTAAAGGGTTAACCTGGAGGGGGCGCTTTAAGGGTTAACTGTGTTCCCTCAGTGTGTTCTAACTGTAGGGGGGCTGGGCTGGCAGGGGGAGGGGAGTGATCACGACTTCCATATACAGGAAGTCTGTGATCACTTCCCCCCTCTGTTCTCTCACTCACATCGCGGGTAGCTGGCGGAGATCGATTCCGCCCTACCCCCTCCCTGCCCCCCCAACACAGTTAGCGCGCAAATGTATTTCCGGCTGCGCGCGCTCACAATACTCGTTATAGCGGCCACCATCAGGTGACGGCGTTTCACGATAACGAACCATGTTGCCGTCGTCAAGCCATGGCGGGCGGTCGGCAACTGGTTAAATTAGGGTTCGCAGAGCACCCCTTACATCAGAGTTTCCCTTTACATTAGAGTCCACAGAGCTCCCCCTTACAGTGAAATTCTTGGGACTCTGATGTAAGATGGGTCTGTGGACTCTGCTGTAAGGTGGCTCTGTGACTCTGATGCAAGGGGGCTCTGTGGACTCTGATGTAAGGGGGGTCTATGGACTCTGATGTAAGGGGGCTTTATGGACTCTGATGTAACCCCTCTGAGTCTGCATACTCTGATTTATGGGAGACTCTCTGGACTCTTTTGTAAGGGGGAATTTGGGAACCCTGATTAAAGGGGAATGCTGTAAACTACTGTATGATGTATGTGGGGGGCTCTGGTTACCAGAGACCCCCTTATGTCAGAGTTACCCTTTACACCAGAAGTCCCCTCCTTACATCAGAGTTCTTAGTGTTCCTCCATAAATCAGAGTCCCCACAGTTCTCCCTTACAACAGAGTCTGCAGAGACCCCCTTAATAGTGTAAGGGAACTCTGCTAGTTGAAATGTAAAGGAGGACTCTTGTGATTAAATCCATATGATTAGAAATGTTATTGCAGGAAGGGGGCCTGCTGCAGAACATGTGAAAGGGTCCCACTGTGGGGCCATATTAAAGAGACCCGCAACCGGAGTAAAGGGCCTGAGATGAGTAGGAATGGCCCCAGGCTCAGAGCGAAGGACCCCAGGACCAGAGGTCAGGGGGGCCCTTTATGGTTTCTTGCAACGGGACCCTGAAGGTTCTAGTTACGCCTCAGCAATAATCAATATTGTAATAGTAAAGATGAGTTAATAAAGTTCTTGTTCACCAGCTGTTCCTTTTCAGTGGCTATATAAACGTGTGTATTCTGCTACTCAGAACCTTCAAGTGTATCTTACCAGTCCTTAGATGTGTGGGTGCATTAGTTTGCTTTTTTTCCCCTCTATTTTCACCTGGGGATCCTGGCAGTAACACAAGTACTGTCCAAGTGTGGATGCTAGGCTGCTTTCCTGATTTGTGCTACAAAACACCTCCTGCTCACCTCATCCTTGTTATATGGATGAGTGTTACTTTGTAATTAACAGAAGACAGCTGAAAAGGCCGAAAACATTGTTTTAGATTTCAGGTCACAGGAAATTTCCTGGACAAAGATTTTTTACAGGTTCAACAAATTTTGTACTTGCAGATATAGTACCTGGCTCTAAAAAGAAAACAAATGCAGCCACAACATTAAGTACTTGTGAGCTGCAATATATAAAATGTTTTTGTTCTTGAGTTTAGTTACATTAATAGCCCTTGCAAAGAAAGATATACAGAAATATAAAGGTTTATACAGTATATAGTTTGATACTGTATAATACTGTAAACCAAAGTGTATTTTAGCAGTACAGCAGTACCTGTTAATTGTAACACGGTAATTATTACCATTTCTAATCAGTAGGTGGCAGCATTAGTATTCTAACTTGCAATAGCAATTTATCATGTTTTAAATGTGATTTTAAAAAAGTCAGCCAACATGGTTTCTTAAATTAGAAATTGAAGAATGTTTATAGTATGCATTACGGTTTTAAAAATAAAAAACGAAGTAGTGTAAAGTATATAAATGTATGCCATCACTATTCACTCAATAGGGTAACCACTGCGTTTTCTTATTTCTTTTAATGCCTGAACTGCATGAATTATTTTCCCAGAGGACAGGGAAAATATTAAGAGAAGGAGTGAATCGGTAGAGACTAAAGGCTAGGTTCACCTTTGAATTAGAAAATAATACAGGGGCCTGCAAAGCATTTCACCCCCTATCAGGCTCCTGCATATTCTTCCTCCAGCTCTGTGCCTATACTTCTTTATTGGCTGTCAGTTGGAGAGCTGAAGGAAGTGGGCTGATTACTGCACTCATAGTCCACTCAGACCTACAAGCTTGTCTGCAGTGGTGGCGGACGGGACTTGTAGTTCATTCATTCACCCATCCCCATAGGTGTGCACAGCCTAATTCATTAGGGTGTGCATCACCCCACATGTATTCAAACATGGACAGTGTTAGCAGAGGTTGGTGTCAGTAGAGCAGTGGACGGTGTAAGTAGCTTTTTATTTTTTATCATTTTATTATTTTTTTTAAAAAATTGTTTAGGAGCCCCATTGGGGAGCTTTGGTGAAATATCAGCAGAGGAAATCTATGCCACACAGGGTGATTAGGGCGTGCCCAGGCACACCCCATGCACCTATGCAGATCCCCATGAATGAATGATGTGGCTGTGACCACTGCACAGCCATACTGATATTAAATATGACAACAGGTGCAGGGGAGAAGAATTGCTGTCAGGAGGAGGGGGGTCACTTGAGGTTGGGAGGGGAGACATTTACACCATGTTACATATCACACCCTTAACCACTTGCCGACCACCAGCAGTACATTTACTTTCCCAGGCACTGGACACAGCAGATTGTGATATTTGGTATCAGGCTGCTGTAAGTGGCCCGGATACCACGTAATCGTTGTGCGATCATATGACATAGTAAATAATAGTCATTAATGGCACCCATTCATGACATCATTGTTCACCACTGTGTGTGATCTGTGATTGCTCACCAGTGATCACATGGTACCTGGGCCAATCACAAGCCTCAAGAGAGGGCATAGAAAGTCAGTACATAAAAAAAGTATCAATTTTCAAATATTTATACCATAGTTTGTAGACTATAACTTTCATACAGCCAAGATAATATACACTGATTTTGGTTATTTTTACCAAAGAAATGTAGCAGACTACATTTTTGCCTAAATTTATGAAGATTAACAGTTTGCTCCCATTAGGGGTGCTGGGTGGGGGTGTGAGACCCGTCTAGGGCCCCTTCCCTGTCATTGAAGCTGTATTGTTATTAGACTGACTTCAATTTGATCGTTGCTATAATTTGTATGATGTTTTCTTAATGGGATGCCTCCCCTTTTCCACTGTTTCTATTTTACTCTGTAATTGTAAAAACCCAATAAAACCTTTTTCAAAAATGTATGAAGATTATTTGTTTGTAAAATGTTACAACAGAAACGTTTTATTTTTTTTCCCAAATTTCTGGTATTTTTTTGTTTATATAGCAAAAAATGTAAAAACCCAGTGGTAATTAAATGCCACCAAAAGAAAGCTCAATTTGTGATAAAAAAAATGATTGTAAAAATGAAATACATTTTATTTGCGTATAGTGTTGCATGACTGAGCAATTGTCAGTTAACCACTTGCCGACCGCGGCGACAAGATGGCTCTCCTGGGCAAACCGCAGTCATCTGATGGCGGCTGCCGTAGGCGCGCTCACTGTGTCCGGGGAGGGCCAGGGAGCGGGTGCGGCGGACTCGATCTCCGTTGGCTACCCGCGATGCCCCCCCCCCCGGAGTGATAGAACGGAGGTCCTTAAACAGGGATCTTCGTTCTGTTAGAGGGGGAAGGGAGTGATCACAACCTTCCTCTATATGGAAGCTGTGATCACTCCTCTCCCCCTGCCAGTCAAACACTAAGACAGTTAGAACATGCCCAGGGAACACAGTTAACCCTTAGAGCACCCCCTGCAGGTTAACCCCTTCACTGCCAATGGCATTTACACAGTAATCAGTGCATTTTTATAGCACTGATCGCTGTATAAATGCCAATGGTCCCAAAAAAAGTGTCAAAATTTTCGGACATGCCCGTTGCAATATCGCAGTACTGCTAAAAATCGTAGATCGCCGCCATTACTAGTAAGAAATAAAAACCCCAGAAATTAATTCTCATCATCAGTAACTTTTGCGCAAACCAATCAATAAACGCAGATTGCGATTTCTTTTTATCACAAATATGAGGAAGAATATAAATCGGCCAAAACCGATGAAAAAAAATGTTTTTTTATATTTTTTTTGGATTTGTATTTTTTGGATTTTGATTTGTATTTTAGCAAAAAGTAAGAAATGTGGGTTTTTTGCAAAATTGTCGCTCTTCTTTTGTTTATAACACCAATCAGAAATGACGCAGCAGTGATCAAATACCACCAAAAGAAAACTCTATTTGTGGGAAAAAAAGGATGCAAATATCGTTTGGGTACAACGTCGCACAACCGCGCAATTGTCAGTTAAAGCGACACAGTGCCGAATCGCAAAAAGGGCTCTGGTCAGGAAGGGGGCAAATCCTTCCAGGGCTGAAGTGGTTAAAGTGGCACAGAGCTGAATAGAAAAAATAGGCAGGCCGTGAATGGGATAAAACTTTTACGGAGGTCAAGTGGTTAATGCAGATGTAACATGTGACATGGTGAAAAGGGTTAAAAAGGAAGTAAACCCAGATTGGGTTTACTTTCCTCTACATTCCCCTGTAAAGTAGAATCATAATGGGCTACTATGCATCGCATTGTAGCCCATCATGTGCCACTTACCTGCAAACGAAGCCTGCGACGTCCAGCGATGTCCCCGCTCCAGGCCGCATCCATCTTCTGCCCCTCTTCCTTCCGGGGCCGTGACTCCGGTGCTGTGATTGGCCGGAGTCGCGTGACGTCACTCCCACGCATGCGCGCGGAAGCCTCCATTCACGGCACGGTCGCAGTGGAGGAACAGCATGCAGGGCGTTTCTTCACTGCGCATGTGCCGACATGGCGTCGGCACAGCAAATACACTGCATATCTCCTGAACCATACAGGTTTAGGAGATATGCAGGGCACCTACAGGTAAGCCTTACCATCGGCTTACCTGTCGTTTAAAGTGGCTGTCACAAGTGGACAACCACTTTAACCTAGCCTTTAAAGTGGTTGTAAACTTAAAAAAAAAAACACAAAACAACCCCCTGCAAGACAAAGACATAATGAGCTAGTATGCACCGCATACTAGCTCATTATGAAATACTTACCTTAGATCAACCACACACCGCTGTACCGACGACATGTCTTCTGGAGTTAATCATTGGTTGGAGCCGTGATGACGTCACTCCCGCGCATGTGTACAGGAGCCGGCGGTCACGGCGAAGGCCCTGAAGAAACAGTTTGAGCGGGCCATTCCTTCAGTGCGCATGCACCGACGACGTTGACACATGCGGATACAGTGAATATCTCCTAAACGGTGCAAGTTTAGGAGATATTCACCGTACCTACAGATAAGTCTTATTATAGGCTTACCTGTAGGTAAAAGTGGTGTAACAGGGTTTACAACCACTTTAAAGACTGAGTACAGCAAGGGATGAGGGCTCATTCACATGGGTGCACAGCCCTGTACAGCATGAAGAGCCATGTATTTATCTTTTTGTACCAGTGTGATCTGGAGTAGTAAATATAGTAAATAAAGACACGAAGAAGATGAATATAAGATTTAGAAATTATATTCGAAATGTCTTCCTAGCAATGATGTACTCTTAGATGTGCTCCCCCTTTGTATTTTGCTGCATTTGATTTGAAGAGCATATTGAACCAGACCAGGGCTTTGGACACAATGGGGTTGATTTACTAAAGGCAAACAGGCTGTTCACTTTGCAAGGGAGCTATCCTTTTGCTTAGTTAATGAAATGAAAATCTGCTGACTTCCATCATTCAATCATCTTCAAGCAAAATACTTTTTTTTCTCGCATGTTACTGGGTATATTTTGCAAAGTATAATTTTATCACATAAAAGGGGTTTGTGTCCCCACTGGGGAGACTTTGCTTCACTTCCTTTCCCTGTGATGCCAATACAAGAAAATGAAAGAGTGAGAGTTGCTGATGCAGGCAGACACAGACAGCAGTGAAAACATTGTCTGAAGTTCTAATCTTTCGCTATTCTACTAAAAAATGTTTGTTTCTATTCTGTACGCCAGTGGGGATACCCGAGCATTTATAAGTTGGAGGTAAGGCTCCCCCACCCTACTTAGGGTTTCTGAGATTGGCTCCACGGTTTAAGCCTCCCACATGAGGGATACTCTGATATACTATTAAAAGGCCCTTCCTTTTTTCATCCTTGGCAAAATTTATCAGGTAATATTTTGAATAGTCCAGCAATACCGCCTGTCCACTGGAGGTTGGATTTGTTATACCAAGGTTGACATGCCTCCAATACTAGAAAGTTGAGACCTTTTTAGGATTGGTTCTAGTCTGTTTCTGTCCGGTGGGGTGTCATCATATTCCTGGTTATCAAGGCCTGAGGAAGCTATTGAATAGCGAAACGTATTGACAAGCAAGCATGGAGAAGTTTATGGATATAATCTATTGACAGATATATACTCTACTCACTATACTCATTTTGGACTTCTTATCTACTCAGTGAAAGGATTCATACCTCTATGTCTGTTCTATTGGGTATCTGTTGACCTTGTCAAGCAATAGGGTGTTCTTACATGCCAATTTTAATTCATTTTTGTAATAAAGATGTATATTTTTATAATTATCGCCTCATGTTATGCCCATAGAGTCCTCCTCTTGTATTGAGAGAAATTTTTCTCTTTCAATCCAATTATATAAGAAAATGAAGGAGGGAGCGTCGCTGATACAGGCAGACACAGACAGCAGTGGAAACATTGCCTGAAGTTCTAATCTTTCCCCTCTCTACTAAAAAATGTTTGTTTCTATTCTGTATTCATATTTGGGAAATTTCCCATAACTTTCTCTTCAGACAGGAAATGAAGGGAAACCTCACTAAGGCCCCTTTTTTAAACATTCCAATCAGGTCTGTCAGTTTTTCAGGTGGACCTGATCAGAAGGTCCATTCATCCTTATGGATAGGCAGATGTAAACGGACTTGTGTCTATTTACACCTGCCTGCCTCCAATCGGGTCTACTAAAAAACTGTAAGGAGACTCCATCCTCTTCCATTTAGGCGGAGCAGATAGCAAGTAGTTGGGTGTAAATGTACTGGGGAGTCCTTTTACTCCCGGCAACCCACAGAGCAGAGCAGGCTCTGTCCTTGTCCACTGTACAGAAACTGAACAGACAGGCACAAGGTATGTTTACAGATCCCAATAGCTCAATTTCTAAATATGAACACACACAGAGGAATGACAGGTTCCACCTTGCACCTCCTCTTTCTTCTATGCTGTGTATTACCCTTTGCAGCCTTTCGGTTAGATAGTGATATTCTGAAGGCAGACAACTTCTACTGTGCTCTCACATTGAAGAAAATATATATTGCTCTCGAACAGTGGCTGTATCGAGTTAATTTCTGTCACTGTTTGGATATTTTGGAAGCTGTCAAAATACAATAGCCACAGGGGGGATTTGTCCATCTGTGCTGTGTAGCATGAATAGAGGAATCTTTGAGATTAAAAGACTATATGTGTATGGCCAACTTAACCACTTGCCGACCCGCCACAGTAATTAAGAGTTACAGAGGAGGTCTTGTGCTAGAATTATTTCTCACGCTCTAACAAACGCGGTGATACCTCACATGTGTGGTTTTAATACCATTTACATTTAACCTAAACTTTTTATTATATATATGTCACTTCTGCGCGCGAGCACAGAGGGACGTGGTGCTTTACATTTTTTTTCTTTTTTCTGATTTATTTTATTTTATTTTTTTTACATTATCTTTTAAAAAAAATTCTGTTAATTTTTATTGCTGTCAGAAGGAATGTAAACGTTCCTTGTGACAGTAATAGGCAGTGACAGGTACACTTTATGGAGGGATCTGGGGTCTAAAAGACCCCAAATCCCTCCTTTGCACATAAAAGCATTCAGATAGCCAAGTTTGGCTGCTTTAAATGCTGTAATTTTTTTTAAATTGCGGCACCTTTAAGGCTCCAGTAAACCAGAAGTGATGTCATGACATCGCTTCCCGGTTACTAGAGACAAGACCCGATCAAAGCTGATTCCAGCTTCATGCGGGTCTTCGGCCAGCCGGCGGACGTGTTGGCTGGTTGCTCGGGCTTCCCGGTGAGATGGGAAAGCCACAGAAGGGGGCGGGAGTGGGGGGGTGTCCCCTCCAGCCCCTTGGGATAACAGCCAAGCGACTTTTAGCCGCATTGGTTGCTATACCAAGAAAGCCAACCATCCACTTTAAAAAAACGGTACCGGGGTGATGCGTCACTCCGGTACAACCCCTTAAAGCTGAGGCCGCATATTTGCGTAGGTCGGCGTGAAGGGGTTAAGAGCCTCAAAAATTGAGATTGGCGGTCAGTACATCAAGATTGATCACATTTCAAATATATATCCTATAGTTTGTAGACACTATAACTTTCACACAAACCAATTAATATACACTTACTGGGATTTTTTTTACCAAAGACATGTAACAGAATACATTTTGGCCTAAATTTTCGAAGAACTTTGATTTTATTGAATGTGTTTTAATACAGAAAATAGAAAATATTGTTTTTGGGGGTTTTTCTTCAAAATTTTCAGTATATTTTGTTCATATAACAAAAAATAAAAAACTCGGTAGCAATCAAATACCACCAAAAGACATTATTATTATTATACATGATTTATATAGTGCCAACAGTTTACGCAGCGCTTTACAATGTAGAGGGGGGACAGTACAATTACAATACAGTTCAATACAGAAGGGCCCTGCTCATAGAACTTACATTCTAAAGACATTTCTATTTGTGAGAAAAAAATTATATAAGTTTAATTTGGGTACAGTGTTACCATGCAATTGGCAGTTAAAGTAGCGCAGTGCCGAATAGCAAAAAATGGCCTGGCCATGAAGGGGGTAAGTGGCTAAAACGTTTCCTTTCTTGGATTTCAGATGTTATAGGTGATGCAGGGAACAGAGACGTTGCCCAGCAAAGAGTCAATAAGTATGATCACTGCTCTCTTACTGACCCTTTGTAAAGCTGTGTGGGCTTATTCTGCAAAGGATTACACAGAATTTAGATTAAAGTAAAAGGAGTGGATTTTATGACATTGGCACGGTTTCTGTGTTTAATGGAAAGCATTAGTAGCTTACTGAATGCATTTACTTAATGCTCGGAATTGCTCTTAGGACCTTTTGTCAGGTACCACTAACAGGGCATATTTTCCAGACTCCCAGGCACTAGCACAGCTGGGTGAATCATCTTCTAATTAAAAAAAAAAACACTTTTATATTTTCAGTTGTAGTTTTAGGAAGATTCTGTAAAAATTACCTTTTAGTCATTGAGCCTTTTGAGGAATGTTTAGGAAACACTGGTCCACCTTTGAAAAGCCATTGGTGGCTCATTTAAAGTAAGGTAAGAAGGGGGGATTTTGGTGTAACGATTATGCTGAGATTTTCTTCCTGCTACCTTTGAGGAAGCATTGACAAGGACAAGACAGATAGAGGTGATGGTGGTCATCAGGGGCTTAACGATAGGGGTTGCAGGGGTTGCAATTGCAACTGGGCCCCATGGTCCAGGGGGCCCGTGTACCTCCCTTGTACACCTGAATAGGAGAGATGGTGGGGGTGGCATTTAGAGGACCCAATCTCCTCCATTTTCCTCTATCCAGTTTACTTGTCTTCTGCTGTTCCCAGGGTTCCTGTCCCCCCCCCCCCCCCCACAGAGCTGCTGTCTTCCCCCCTCCTCTCTCCTGCCAGCTGCTGTAGAAGATGTGTCATGATGGAGAGATGGCAACGGGTCGGTAAATTTGTCATTTGCTGGCTCCTTACTTTTCTGAATGAACAGAGTCAGCTATTGGTACCGATTGGTTCATTCATGGCTGAGGCATAGTAAACTGCTTTTACTATACTTCAGTTTCTGAATGAATGATAGGCTCGGTGCACAGCTATTCCTGTCCATTCATTCTGTACAGCTGAGGCTACACAGATGGAGATTGAGAGCTGAGGTTTGTTTAGACCCCTGATATCTCATCAGAGCCCCCCAACAGAGCTCCTAAAAAAATTGTAAAAATAAAATTGTGAAATAAATAAAATTAAATGGTAAAAAAAAGAATACAGTTAAAATAAACATTAAAAACTACTGACACCAGTGAGGGAACTATCAGGATTGCAAAGGTTGCAATTGTGACCGGGCCCTGGCATTTCACCACCATGGGGAGGCCCGAAGATGGCAGAAAGGGGGCCTGCTGCAGAAGTTGTGAAAGGGCTCTGCTGCGGGACCGTAATAAAGGGACACGCGATAGGAGTAAAGGGCCCCAGGATCAGTGGGAAGAGGGAAAGGCCCTGGCCAGGGGTCAGGGGGCCCTTCATAATTTCTTGCACCGGGGCCCTGAAGGTTCTAGTTATGCCTCTAATGGTCATTCATTTTATGGGCATACACTGTGTGGATTTTAGTGAAAATTTTGGCTTACATCAGCTAAATAACAGAACATTGCTGAACAATTTCCTTATACCCTGCCATCTATCACAGTGAGATTGTTGTGGGGAGAAATTGGAGGTGCATCGTTAACCACTTGCCGACCGCCTTGCATAGATAAATGTCGGCAAAGTGGCTCCGCTGCGCAAATCGCCGTATTCTTAACGATGTCCGCCGGCGACCCGCAATCGCCTACTACAGAGGAATAGCGGGGAACCGCCAATGTAAACATGGCAGTTTCCCGTTTTGACAGTGGACATGACAGTGATCTACTGATCCCTGTAATCGGGATCAGTTAGATCTGTCATGTACCTGCCAGCCCAGCCCCCACACAGTTAGAACACTGTGAGGGAACACACTTAACCCCTTGATTGCCCCTACAGGTTAACCCCTTCCCTGCCAATGGCATTTATACAGTAATCAGTGGCTATTTTTAGATCTGATTGCTGTATAAATGTCAATGGTCCCAAAAAAAGTGTCAAAAGTGTCCAATCTGTCCACCGCAATATCGCAGTCCTGATAAAAACCGCAGATCACCGCCATTACCAGTAAAAAAAAATAAAAATAATATAAACACCATAAATCAATTCTCATAGTTTGTAGACGCGATAAATTTTGTGCAAACCAATCAATAAACGCTTTTTGAGATTTTATTTACCAAAAATATGTAGAAGAATATATTTTGGCCTAAACTGATGAATACATTTGTTTTTATATATATATTTTTTTGGATATGTATTATAGCTAAAAGCTGTTGCTCACAGGTGAGTGTACCCTAAGCTGTGTCCAAGTCTAATCCGTAAGCAATCGTTTTAGGGTTGAGTGCAAGCCCTACCACTGCAGCAGACTTAGACAAAACAAATGGATAGGAACGGCTGCACATCCATAAACAATAAATGCTTTATTTCCGATATGTATAAAAGCATGGGTGGGTACAGACAGGGGAGAGACAGATCTGGTTGAGGCGTTTCACTTGATTAAACAAGCTTTATCAAAACCACAAGCTCGGAAGTGCATCAACGCGTTTCGCTCCTCCCACAGGGCGTCATCAAGGACATCCTTGATGACGCCCTGTGAGGGGGTGAAACGTGTCGATGCACTTCCAGTCTCCTAACCAGTGACACCACTTCGTGGAGCACAGGTGGAAGGCATGTCGCGCTGCAAAAAGTGGTTACAGTATTTCACTATGTATGCCTCTTTCTCCTGTTGAACCCAGTTGGAGGGAAACTGACAGCTTATTTGGGATGGCAACATCTCCATTTAGGTTATCCTTATTGCATTCTGGGATCCATCACCAGAAAAAAAGCCTGTTTGACCCCAGACTGCAAAGCTGGTGGTCAATTTTTTCTGGTGAGTAGGAGGATAATAGGGGAGTGTGGATCACAGCATAAGTTTACATTTGGAGCACATCAGCACTTTGTTGTTTGATTGGAACACTAAGCACTTTCATCATACTGAAGCACTTTATGGGACTAAAATGATTGTTTAGGACTTTTTTTTGCACTTTAATATATGTTTATTGACTAATTTTTGATGAACGTGATCAATCAATTTGTATGATTAAATAATTGTTTGCACTTTTTATCACTATTTTTTACAGTATATAGCATATGTTAACACATTTTATAAGGAGCAATAGATAGGGGTCTGATAGCGCTGTATTATTGGTTAACATGGGGACAAGGTACTTTGGGGTGGGGGGGGAGAGACCCCCTGCCCCAAAACACCCCCCATGTTGAGGGCATGTGGCCTGGTATGGTTCAGGAGGGGAGGCTGCTCGCTCGACCCCCCCTTTCCTTGCCTGTCAGGCTGCATGCTCAGATAAGGGTCTGGTATGGATTTTGGGGGGGGGTCATTTTTCTTTTGTATTGCTGGAAATAACTTGCAGCCGTGATAGTCAATTTAACTGTAATTTTTTTTTCTTTACAGTTTTGCTGCAGCAGGTTCTATACACGGTACAGATGTGCCACTTTACAGATCTACCGCCGTGACTGTGCCCCCCGGCAGTCCGATTCACTACGGGACCGTTCAATCCACAGAAATAAACCAATGGTTTTGGGTCTATTCCTGTTAATCGGTCCTAGCGAATGGGACATCACTTCCCCTGTCTGTGTTTACATTCCACAGACAGGGGAAGTGATGTCATCTCCCCTCTCTGTGTCCTTTCCGTTGCAGAGAGGAGAGGGAGACATCTAAAACGTGAGTTGCACAACACTACACTAACATCAGTACACATAGGCACACTTTTAACCCTTTGATCGTTCCCTGATCACCCCCCCCCGTTAACTCCTTCACTCCTGTCACCCCCGTCACTGTGTCACTGTGTGCAGCTAACAGATCGGTCACTGATCGCTGTACTTGTGACCTTTGTGACACTAATCATTGTTAGGGTAGGTAGTATTAGGCCTAGGTAGGTGTAAATACCCCCCAATAAAGTTTTTAACCCCTTAAATTGCCCCCGTCACCTGTGATCACTGTATAAGTGTCACAGGTAACGCTAGCTATCTAGATAGTTTTTTTCCCCATCAAATTACCCGCCGTATATATAATATATATATATAACCTTTTATAGGTTTTAACCCCCGATCGCCCAAGGGTGACCTCAGTTAGGTTTTAGCGTGCGTTAGGGTCAGCGTAAACACCTGGCAGGGCCAGTTAGTTAGGTACTCTGACAGGCATACACGCACATTAGATAGGTGTTAGATACTATTGCAGTATCTGATCAGATCAATATCTGATCTGATCAGATCTATATTAGTGTCCCCAATAGATTAGTGTTCTAAAAAAAGCATTAGCGGGATCAGCCCAGATAACTGCTAGCACCTGCGTTTAGCCCCTCTGCCCAGCCCACCCAAGTGCAGGATCAATAGATCACTGACACCAAACACAACACACATACTGTATCTGCAGCGTTCGCAGAGATCACGCCCGATCCCTGCAAAATCTGATACTGAATTTGGTAGCAACTTGAAATAGGCTCTGACAACCAGGCGCTCATAAACCACTTCAATCAGCAGTTCACAGCACTTTATATTCCCAACCAAATTGTGTGCGTGGACGAGTCCCTGATTAAATTTTCTGGCCGTCTTGCTTTCAAACAGTACGTCCCCAGCAAGCGTGCCAGATACAGGGTCAAGATGTATAAGCTCTGTGACAGGGCCACTGGCTATACATGTAGTTTTATGGTTTATGAGGGCAAAGATAGTCACGTGGAGCTGGAAGGATGCCCAAACTACATGGGGAGTGCTAGAAAAATTGTGTGGAGCTTGGTGTCCATTTGGTGTAACATTTGTACGTGGACAATTATTACACATGCGTGCCACTTTTTAGTCACTTATTTGATTACCAAATTGTCGCATGTGGCACAGTGCGATCTAATCGCCGTGAACTTTCCCCACAACGGTTGGTAGAATCCCGACTTGGTCGGGGGGAGAGAGCATGCTTGAGATGTACCAAAAAAATAAAAATAAAAAAAGTTATAAAAACAAACAAACAAAAAAAAAATAATAAAAGCCAAAAACAGTTGTACGTTTCTTGTTTTTCTATCTCTATTTTCTCTCTATTCTCTTTCTATTGCTCTCTCTATTGTTTTTTTATGCATACCTGTAATGCTTTGTTGCTGTTTATTATCATTTTTTTTTTGTTTTTTTTTTTGCAGGTATGTAATGTTTTTATAATGTTTTCATGTAACTTTTAATTATTTTTTCTTCTTAGCAGGAATGTTTTTTTTTTATATGCTACTGTGTTTAATTAATCTTTATTTGGTTTTCAGGTATGCTTGCTGCAGCGCTGATTTATTTAGGGTTATAGCAACAGCGTTTGCTCCCACAATATATAAAGCAGCGACTCCAGCACTGTTGGAGGTGATTTCACCACCACAGTTAAAAAAGAGCATATATACCTGCATAGGGGCAGGGGTGGAAATTGGGGTGGATTGCCCCTATGCTCCAGTATATACTTTTAAAAAGGGGCTGTGCTCACCATTAGAAGTGGTTGGATGAAGGGAGGTTCTCCAATGGTGGGCATACCCACCGATTGATTCTTTTGTTTCATTTAACCCACAGGCTGCATGAAAAAAGAACATTACAACATAAGCCCAACAAGGACCAGCGACAGCTTAATATGTTGTTGGTCTTAGAGTGGTTATACTGGAATGATGCATGAAGGTATAGGTATCATCTAGGTATCGTTCTTTTCAGCCAGCGGTCGGCTTTCATGTAAAAGCAATTCTAGCAGCTGATTAGCTGCTACACTGCTTTTACAATGAGTGGGAGGGAACGCCCCCCCTCCCCTCCGGCCATCTTACATGGTTTTGTCGGGCTCTCCTGTCCCACCGGGGAACCCGAGAATGCAGCCGGTTGTTCCGACAGCTGACCATAGAGCTGATTGAAGACTAGAATGGCTCCAATCTTCTCTATGGCCTAAGATACCGGAGGATATAAGTATTTCATGACTTTGGTTTCGCCGGATATAAACCATTGGAAAATTGGGGAAGCATCTTATCACACAGATTTTGATGTGGTCAGATGCTTAAAGGGCCGAGGAGAGGTCTAGAGCCTAATAGACCCAAATTAAAAAAAATAAATATATATGCAGCACTACCTATTTTTAGGATATTTAAATTTCCCGTAATAACAATAAAAATAATAGCAAAAATAGATGAAAGGGACAGTGTAAAAATTAAAATAAAAAGCAAAATGAATAAGTGAAAAAAAAATGCACCCCTGTCCCCCCGTGCAGGTGCGCAAAGGTGAATGCTAGTGTCGGTTTCATGTTATATGAAAACAGCAATTGCACCATGCATGTGAGGTATCAGCACGAGCGTCAGATTGAGGGCAGTAATTCTAGCAGTAAACCTCCTCTGCAGATCTAACGTGGTAACCTGTAAAGGCTTTTAAAGATCTACCATATTTGCCGGCGTATAAGACGACTGGGCGTATAAGACGACCCCCTACTTTTCCTGTTAAAATATAGGGTTTGGGTTATACTCACCGTATAAGACTACCCCTCTTCCGCGATCTCAACGCGGCTTGTAAGGAGACTTCTATCATAGAAGTCAATGCAAGTGGCGCTGAGATCGCCCTGAAAATAGTGCAGTAAGCGGCACGATGCGGTGCGACTTGCCAGGGCGAAGCAAGTCGCCCCGCTCGAGGCGATCTCAGCGCGGCTTGTGAGGAGACTTCTATCATAGAAGTCAATGTAAGCCGCACTGAGATCGCCCTGAAAATAGTGCAGGAACCATTTTTCTAAGTCGGAGCGAAGCGATTCGCTCCTATTAGAACGGTTCCATTGCACAGCATTGAGACAACTTGTCAGGCGACTCAAGTCACCTGACAAGTCGCCTAGATGTGAACGGGCCACTTTTTTACATTTGGTGGTCACAAGCTAAAAGAATTTTTTTTGCTAGAAAATTACTTAGAACCCCCAAACATTATATATATTTTTTTTCAAACACCCTAGAGAATAAAATGGCGATTGTTTCAATACTTTTTGTCACACGGTATTTGCGCAGCGGTCTTTCAAGCGCGATTTTTTTGGAACAATTTTACTTTTTTGAGTTAAAAAATAAGACAACAGTAACGTTAGCCCAATTTTTTTGCATATTGTGAAAGAGGATGTTATGCCGAGTAAATAGATACCATACATGACATGGTTGAAAATTGCGCGCACTCGCGGAATGGCGACAAAGTCCTTTATTTAAAAAGTTCCATAGGCGAGGCTTTAAAATTTTTTAACGGTTACCAGGTTAGAGGTGCAGAGGAGGTCTTTTGCTAGAATTATTGCGCACACTCTGGCGATCGCGGTGATACCGTTTTCATATGTGGGCGCGACTTACGTATGCGTTTTCTTTGCTGCGCGAGCTCGCGGGGACGGTGGCGATTTAAATCTTTTTTTTTTTTTTATTTAATTTATTTATTTATTTTTAGCACTGTTCCTTTAAAAAAAAAAATCTGATCACTTTTATTGCTATCACAAGGAATGTAAACATCCCTTGTGATAGTAATATATGGTGACAGGTACTCTTTTTGGAGGGCCGGCGGGTCCCCCCATCCCTGCTTTGCACTTCACAGTATTCAGATCGCCAAAAACGGCGATTCTGAATACTGTCACCTTTTTAAAATTGGCGCCATTAGCCGCCGAGTAAACCGGAAGTGACGTTGTGACGTCGCTTCCCCAATTTGCCGAAGGAGACTCGATCGGAGCCGATTACGGCTTTTGTCAGGTCTCCTTCCAGCCGGCGGACACGCCGGATCGTCGCACCGGTCTCCCGGTGGGACGGGAGGTCGGAGAGGAGCGGCGGAAGGCGGCGGGAGGGGGGGGATGTCCCCTCCCGCCCCCTGGGGTAACGACCGAGCGGCTCCCGAGCCGGATCGGTCATTACCCCCGGATAGCCGGCCGCCAGCTCTAAAAAATGACACCGGGACATAGCCTGCAGGTGCAGGCTATGTCCCGGGAGAGCCACTCAAACCCGACCGCCGCCTATTTACGGCGCTGATCGGGAAGTGGTTGTGAACCGGCCCTAATCCCTGGCGTATAAGACGACCCCCGACTTTTGAGAAGAGTTTCATGGGTTAAAAAGTCGTCTTATACGCCGGCAAATACGGTATATAGATTGTCGCCGCTGCGCAGGTATGCGTTATTTTTAAAGCATGTTATGCTTGGTGTCTATGCACTCGGCATGAGATCATCTTTTATATTTCACCAAATATTTGGGCAATATAGTGTGTTTTTGTGCATTAAAATCCAAAAAAGTGTTTTTTTTCCCCACAACAATTGCATTTGAAAAATCGCTGCGCAAATACTTTGTGAAAAAAAAATTGCAACACCCACCATTTTAATTTGTAGGGCCTCTGCTTTAAAAAATATATAATGTTTGAGGGTTCAAAGTAATTTTCTAGCGGAAAATTGATTGTTGATTCCCTGGAATATTTTATTTTTGTCGCAAGTGACAAAAAAAAGTTACACAAAGTTGTCACTGAAATGATATATTGCTCACACATGGCATGGG
>BLSH010527798.1:885556-896157 GCA_018402905.1 Glandirana rugosa
CGGAGAGGAGCGGCGGAAGGCGGCGGGAGGGGGGGGATGTCCCCTCCCGCCCCCTGGGGTAACGACCGAGCGGCTCCCGAGCCGGATCGGTCATTACCCCTGGATAGCCGACCGCCAGCTCTAAAAAATGACACCGGGACATAGCCTGCAGGTGCAGGCTATGTCCCGGGAGAGCCACTCAAACCCGACCGCCGCCTATTTACGGCACTGATCAGGAAGTGGTTGTGAACCGGCCCTAATCCCCAGCGTATAAGACGACTCCCGACTTTTGAGAAGAGTTTCATGGGTTAAAAAGTCGTCTTATACGCCGGCAAATACGGAATATAGATTGTCGCCGCTGCGCAGGTATGCGTTATTTTTAAAGCATGTTATGCTTGGTGTCTATGCACTCGGCATGAGATCATCTTTTATATTTCACCAAATATTTGGGCAATATAGTGTGTTTTTGTGCATTAAAATCCAAAAAAGTGTTTTTTTTCCCCACAACAATTGCATTTGAAAAATCGCTGCGCAAATACTTTGTGAAAAAAAAATTGCAACACCCACCATTTTAATTTGTAGGGCCTCTGCTTTAAAAAATATATAATGTTTGAGGGTTCAAAGTAATTTTCTAGCGGAAAATTGATTGTTGATTCCCTGGAATATTTTATTTTTGTCGCAAGTGACAAAAAAAAGTTACACAAAGTTGTCACTGAAATGATATATTGCTCACACATGGCATGGGTATATGTGGAATTACACCCCAAAATACATTCTGCTGCTGCTCCTGAGTAGGGGGATACCCTATGTGTGAGACTTTTTGTGATTCTATCCGCGCACGGGACCCCAAAAAGCAATCACTGCCCCCCCAAATGACCCCATTTTGGAAAGTAGACACCCCAAGTTATTTTCTGAGAGGCATGTTGATTCCCTGGAATATTTTATTTTTGTCGCAAGTGACAAAAAAAAGTTACACAAAGTTGTCACTGAAATTATATATTGCTCACACATGGCATGGGTATATGTGGAATTACACCCCAAAATACATTCTGCTGCTTCTCCTGAGTAGGGGGATACCCTATGTGTGAGACTTTTTGTGATTCTATCCGCGCACGGGACCCCAAAAAGCAATCACTGCCCCTCCAAATGACCCCATTTTGGAAAGTAGACACCCCAAGCTATTTGCTGAGAGGCATGTTGAGTCCATAGAATATTTTATATTTTGCCACAAGTTTTGGGGAAATTACATTTTTTTTCACAATGTTTTCACTAAATTATATATTGCTCACACATGCCATGACTATATGTGAAATTACACCCCAAAATACATTCTGATGCTTCTCCTTAGTACGGGGATACCCCATGTGTGAGACTTTTTGGGAGCCTAGCCGTGTACAGAACTCCACAAACCAATCACCGCCTTCAGGCTTTCTAAAGGCATAAAATGGTGATTTCACTCCTCAGTACCTATCATGGTTTTGGAGGCCCTGACATGTCAAGGTAGCACAAAAGCCTCCCAAATTTCCCCATTTTGGTAAAGTAGACACCCCAAGGTATTTGCTAAGAGGCATGGTGCGTATTTTGTAGCTCTCATTTGTTTTGGAAAATAAACAGAATTTTTTTTTTTTTTCAAATTCCAAAACTTTACGACAAAAAGCGAGACCAGCAAAATACTCAACATGCCTCTCAGCAGATAGCTTGGAGTGTCTACTTTCTAAAATGGGGTAATTTGGGGGGGAGGGTTTGTGCTATCTGGTCTCCATGGTCTCCGAAACTGTGATAGGGAGTGAGGAGTTAAATCACCATTTTATGCCCTTAGAAAGCCTGAAGGCGGTGATTGGTTTTTGGGGTCCCGTATGCGGCTAGACTGCCAAAAAGTCTCACATATATGGTATCTCTGTATTCAGAAGAAGCAGCAGACTGTATTGTGGGGTGTAATTTCACTTATACCCATGGCATGTTTGAGCAACATATCATTTAGTGACAGCTTTGGTAAAAAAAAAATGCAATTTCCCCGAAACTTGTGGCAAAATATTCCATGGACTCGACATAGCTGCAAATAGCTTGGGGTGTCTACTTTCCAAAATGGGGTCATTTGCTATCTGGACATTTCATGGCCTCCGCAACTGAGATAGGTAGTGTGGGGTGAAGGCATACATTTTTGCCCTTAGAAATCCTGAAGGCGATGATTGGTTTTTGGGGGCCGGTACTCGGATAGGCTCCCAAAAAGTCTCACACATGTGGTATCCCTGTACTCAGGAGAAGTAGCAGAATGTATTTTGGGGTATAATTCCACATATACCCATGCCATGTGTGAGCAATATATAATTTCAGGGACAACTTTGTGTAATTTTTTTTTTTGTTTTGTTTTGTCATTTTTCAATCACTTGCGAAAAAAAAAAAAATTCCATGGACTCAACATGCCTCTCAGCAAATAGCTTGGGGTGTCTACTTTTTAAAATGGGGTCATTTTTTTTTTTGCTATCTGGGCATTTCATGGCCTCTGCAACTGCGACAACTTGTGGCAACTTGTGGCAAAATATTCCATGGACTCAACATGCCTCTCAGCAAATAGCTTGGGGTGTCTACTTTCCAAAATGGTGTCATTTGCTATCTGGAAATTGCATGGCCTCCGCAACTGAGATAGGTAGTGTGGGGTGAAGGCATACATTTTTGCCCTTAGAAATCCTGAAGGCGGTGATTGGTTTTTGGGGTCCTGTACGCGGATAGGTTCCCAAAAAGTCCCACAAATGTGGTATCCCCTGTACTCAGGAGAAGCAGCAGAATGTATTTTTGGGGTGTAATTCCACATATACCCATGCCATGTGTGAGCAATATATCATTTTAGGGACGACTTTGTCTAATTTTTTTTTTTGCCATTTTTCAATAACTTGCGACAAAAAAAATAAAATATTCCATGGACTCAACATGCCTCTCAGCAAATAGCTTGGGGTGTCTACTTTCCAAAATGGGGACATTTGGGGGGGGGGGGGGTTGCCATCTGGGCATTTCATGGCCTCCACAACTGAGATAGGTAGTGTGGGGTGAAGGCATACATTTTTGCCCTTAGAAATCCTGAAGATGGTGATTGGTTTTCGGGGTCCTGTACACGGCTAGGCTCCCAAAAAGTCTCACACATGGGGAATCCCCTTATTCAGGAGAAGGAGCAGAATGCATTTTGGGGCATAATTCCACATATACCCATGGCATGTGTGAGCAATATATCATTTCAGTGACAACCTTGTGTCATTTTTTTGGTCATTTTTTAATCAGTTGTGACAAAAAAAATTAAATATTCAATGGGCTCAACATGCCTCTCAGCAAATTCCTTGGGTGTCTACTTTCCAAAATGGGGTCATTTGGGGGAGGGGGTTGTACTGCCCTTCAATTATAGCACCTCAGGAAATAAGATCGGCAGTTGTAAAATAAAAGCAAAATGTACCCTAGTTTGTAGACGCTATAACTGATGCGCAAACCAATAAATATACGCTAATTTACTTTTTTATTGGCTGAATGCATTTTGGCAAAAATTTATGACTAAAATTTAGTTTATTGTATTTTTCTAATAACAAAAAGTAGAAAATATCATTTTCTTTCACAATTTTTGTTCTTTTTTTCGTTTATATCGCAAAAAATAAAAAGCACAGAGGTGAACAAATACCACCAAAAGAAAGATCTATTTGTGGGGAAAAAAAGGACGCACATTTTGTTTGGGTACAGCATTTAAAGCTGCGCAGTACCAAATTGAAAACAGTGCTCTGTTCCTACAGTGGGAAATCCTTCCGGGGGTGAAGTAGTTAAAGGAATGTTTCATTTTTATCATTTCACTTTAAGCATCACTAAAATCACTGCTCCTTTAAAAATTATATTTTTTAAAAGTTTTTTTTTCATTGACATATGTCCCCCGGGGCAGTAGCCGGGCCCCCATGCCCGTTTTATAGCCAATAACTGCATATAAGCCTTTAACCACTTCAATACTGGGCACTTAAACCCCCTTCCTTCCCGGACCAATTTTCAGCTTTCAGCGCTGTTGCAGTTTGAATGACAATTGCGCGGTCGTGCGACATTGTACCCATATGAAATTTTTAGCATTTTTTTCATACAAATAGAGCTTTCTTTTGGTGGTATTTAATCACCCCTGGGTTTTTTATTTTTTGCGCTATAAATTTAAAAAAAGACTGAAAATTTTCAAAAACAATGCATTTTTCTGTGTTTCTGTTATAAAATTTTGCAAATAAGTAAATCCTCTTCATAAATTTTGACCAAAAATGATACTGCTACATTTCTTTGGTAAAAATTACCCAAATCAGAGTTTATTTGGTGTTGGCGGACAGACAGACGTGACGGGGACATACAGATGTTTTGTGTATGGTGACAGATGTGACGGGGACAGACAGATGTTTGGGGACTGTGACAGATGTTTTGGGGACTGTGACAGATGTTTTGTGTATAGCGACAAATGTGATTGGGGACATACAGATGTTTTGTGTATAGTGACAGATGTGATTGGGGACATACAGATGTTTTGGGGACTGTTTTATGGGGACACTTATATGTATGGGGACAGGGGAATCAGTGTGCTTGGTGCACTGTGCGGGGGGCGATCTGTGACCGCTTTCTGCATGAAATCCTCATCATACAGAGAGCTGTCACATAGCTGCAGCTCCCCCCCTCCTCCCCCCCCTCTGTGAGAACTGTCACAGAGACGTTCGTCTCTGTTTACAATGTGATGGCTGTGATTGGACACAGCCGTCACATGATCGGGAGGGCCAGTCACTGCGCCCGTATCCCGATCTCTGCTCAGCTGGATACTGTGATCATAATGATTACAGGATCCAGCAGCAGCGCGCCGCGTGCCCACGCTGCGAACTCCCGTTCTGCAGGACGTATATGCACGTCCTGTCAGAACGGGGAAGCTCCCACCCGGCCGTATATATACAGCGGCCGGGTGGGAGGTGGTTAAAATAGGGACTTTGATTTTTCATGTTCGGATCCCATGGACTAATAGAGTTCACAGCTCGGGCCCAAACTTTGTGCTCACCAGCATCCTGGTAGCTCATTGAGAACTACAAGTCATCAGCCACAATGACTGATGGAACTTTTTGACATTCAGTCACAGGAAACTGTGAATGAATGACACGGTCGTGTGGGAGGAGCCCCACATGGCCACGCTCTTTTCAAATTGTGACAATGAGCACGGGGAGAAGAACTAGGATGAGGGGGGAGATCTGCAGGAGTTGGAACACATTACATGTTCCACCCTACAAACAAACATCCTTCAATAGTAAAAAAATAAATGGGACAGCTTTGTCTTTATACAAAAGTTTTGGCTTCCCAGGGAGGTCTACAAGATTTATGAAAGTATCTGCAGGTACTATTAGGTGCATGTTTTTTATGCATACTGGCAGTTTTCAATTAGTTAAATGACTATAGGGTTCATTTAAGAAGAAAACTAATGGCACCATAACCTATAAAACATGTTTTTAGGGGTTTTGGATTCTGCCACATTGTAATAGAGAATTTTCATTTTATATGTGTTATTTCCTCTATGACTTTTATCATGAGTACATGGTATTCTGTGTAGGAGTAAATGCCAAGATAATCTCAATCACGTCTAGTGTCGCCCATTTCCACAGAGATGCTGTCAGCATAGGAGGAAATACAATTTGAGAGATTATATGATTTTCATTTAAAAATGCGTCTGCGCATTTCCAGGAATCCAGTAAAGCAGTTAATGACTATTTGATGTGTTATGTAAAAACCAGCCTCACATTCAGCTGTAATTGGTTGTGCTGGGTGCCAAAGCCTCTATAAATCATTAGTCTTGTTGTGAGACCTCTACGGAATGGAAAAGCTCACAGGAGGGAGTGTTATAAATATCACTAGCATGAAGGTCTACGTTTATAATTTTTATCGTGGAGCGTTTGCATTATGCTATTAAGCTAAAATATCATTTGGGAATGGATTATAAAACTTGTATTTGTAAGCAATTACATTTTTAATGTTACACTGTAGAGGCAGAAATGTCATCCAATATATTTGTAGCGGCTGAATCTAAAATAATTGTGAAGGTAGGTATATTGCAGGGCTGCTTCTGCTGTGAAATGAGATGGCTAGCTTGCATGAATTGGCAAGAAGACATTGTACTTCCCTCATTGGCCCTCACACAATATTTTGTCTAATGCAGTAGTAAGTGAGCCAGGAAAGCAAACCAATATTGTTTGTCTTGACACATCCAGCCAACTGAGTATGCTGAAATAACTGCAAAAAATCCTCAGCACTCTTAGCATACACAAAAGGTAAGAGGCAGTATAGGCAGTAGAGGCAGTGGCAATATAGGACATACTGGAGAGACTGCTGAGGAAGAGAACGATCTTTTACAGGGTTAGGATGTCCCAGGCCTTCAAATATTTCCCCCATACATATCTGTCCTTGAAAATGGATTTTTATTCTAGTACAAGCCTATATGCAAACCAAGTAAGTTTGGGGAAATTTTGGGATGTTGTTTGGAAAGATACAGTCAGACCCTATAATGTCTAAATGTGATTAAAGCAGTATTAAACCCAACATTTATTATATTGCAGCTTACCAATTCTTACATGTGATGGCTGCAATTGTTTTCTTTTTTAGGCTTTCTTTCTTTTAATTTCACCTGGTGATCCAGTGGTAATCCAGCTAGTGTCTGATCGCAGCTATCAGACTATCAGATATATCTTGATACTCTGTTACAGCCATATTCTATTGAATAGAGTGGCAAATCGATAGCTATCATTTTTGTCATCCTTACCGAAAAGCTGAATTTTGGTGGATCTGCTCTCTGCATGGGGGTTCCATTTGCTGATCGTACTACTTCATTGTTTTTATGATCTGTGTTCTCATTCATATTAGAGCCTCTGTTGCTTTGCATCTTTCTGAAGAAGCGGGTGTTTACCCGTGAAGCACGCTGGAGAAGTAACAAGCTATATATATTGTATATGGGAGAAAGGAACACGTTGTTATATGAGGGATTTAACACTAACAATATTTTTGTACTTAATGAAATGTAATATGTTCATACTTATGCAATTGTGGTACCATTAAAGTTACATAGTCTGGTTGAAAATCGACATCTAGTTCCACCAATAAAAGGAATAATCCTTAAAAATCATATAATCCTATATACACAATCCTATATCCACAGGTGATCCAGAAGAAGGCAAAAAACCCCAGCAAAGCATGGACAAATTTGCTCCAGCAGGGGAAAAATCCCTTCCTGATTCCCCAAGAGGCAATTGGATATTCCCTGGATCAACCACACCTATAAATGATAGTATCCAGTTATATTATGTACATTTAGGAATCCAGGCCTTTTTTAAAGCAATCTACTGAGCTGGCCAGAACCACCTTTTGGGGTAGTCTATTCCACATTTTCACAGCTCTTACTGTGGAGAAACCTTTCCGTATTTGGAGATTAAATCTCTTTGCCCCAGATTTAAAGAGTGCCCCCTTGTCCTCTGTGATGACTTTACAGTGAATAACTCAACACGAAGTTCACTATATGGTCCACTTATGTATTTGTACATGTTGATTATATCCCCCTTAATCTCCTCTTCTCAAGAAAGAATAAATTCAGTTCCTCTAATCATTCCTCATAGCTGAGCTCCTGCATGCTTCTTATCAGTTTGGTTGCTCCTCTCTGCACTTTCTCCAGTTCCCTTATATCATTTTGGGGACTGGTGCCCAAAACTGAACTGCATATTCCAGATGAGGTCTTACTAATGATCTGTACAGGGGTACATTGATGCCTCTCTCTCTATGCAGTCCATGCCTTCCTTAATGCAAGAAAGTCCTGTAACATGTTTAATTAGGGTTGGTTTCTGGTACCAGGCAATATATGCCTTAAATGTATAAGGGTTCCATGATTGGATTCCCTTCTCCCAAACCCCTTTTTACTTTATGAACTGTTACAGTTACTAGTGTGCTTATGTCAGTTCTCTATCAAATGACTGGTGTCATAACTGATCACATGTGCAGCACCATGCCTGGACTTCCTTACCAAAAGTGCTTTTAATGTAGTTGTAAAGTCACTACTCACAAATCCTGGAATCCCCTCTGTAACTGGAAGATATACTGTGCAGTATCTTGGCTTATTAAAAAATTATGCAGCAAAATATCTTCTTTTACAGCGCCACTGTGCGGTCAGGTGACTTCCCGGCGCTCTCCTTCCTCGATCTGAGTACTACAGTGGGAAGAGCTGAGATTCCCCATTGACATCAGTCGGGAGGAGGAGAGTGATGGGAGGTCACATGAGTGCACAGCGGTGCTCTGAAATAAGGTATTTCGCTGCATAATTTTGGAAACACAGATACCACACAGTATATTTATCTGTAACAGGGTATTCCAGGGTTTGTGATTATGGATTTGACAACCACAGTGGCGGGAGGGGAGGGGGTGGAGGAGACAGTCTACACACAGACTCCCGAGCTGACAGGCATAGAGGGAGGGGGAGAGCAGTAGGGTGACAGAGTCACATAAACTGACCACGGTATCATGGATCAGCAGCCATGATTACCATGGTCAGCGCACTAAGGGAGACACAGGAACTGAGAACAGGTACAAAAAGAGAAAAGTGACGGACAGCAAAAAAAGAAAACCATTAACTACTAGAATTTACTATTTCTATGGTAGTAAGCAGTCACACCAAATATAGATTTGATTTTGATTTTTCTTCTGTTCGCTCACTTTGCATTTTGTAAATTTATAAAAATAAGCAATTAAAAAATATATTTTTGAAAGCATTCTTACTTTACAGCATTTCTTCACACCTGTCTAAAACTTTTGCACAGTACTGTAAATCGAGCTTAGTAGTGATGTATAAGTAGAATACACAAATTCATGCCAGTACAACTATCTTTTCAAAAATTTCTCCTGCATGCCCCTCTCTGTTGTGATTAAGTCCTCCATCTTATTAATTTTCCTAAATGTTGCTAGCCATGTGGCAATCGAGGGTTCTGAACGCCGTTTCCAGAAGATTGGGATACAACTTTTTGCTGTGCTCACCAGAAGTGGGACAATAGAAAGTCTATAGTGCTTACTTGGGATTTTGTGATGGTGTAACAGAAACAAACCTGTGTTTTGCTCAAAGCCCCAAGTGTGCTGTAACAGCTGGCCCCCAGCAGCACATAATCACCTTTTCCTTTACTCTCCTACTTTGTTCAGCTTCTGGGGGTTAAGAAATTGCCTGATGCTTTCAGATATAAAGGAGCATGTGGTGTAGCGCCTTCCTCTCATGTGACAGCACTGCATTGAAAGGGTTAGATCTACCCCAGTTTTGTCTATTTCCCCATTGGGAAGATCTCCCTCACTTCCTGTTGTGCCTCTGAGACAATCTTTCCAAAGTAAGAGCAAATTCCAACTTTGGTGTCTCTATTTTCAGATTTCCCCGCTACTCCTGGCCTAGAAACAACTGTAAGATTTTCGATTTTCCTTCATTTCTTTCCAATTGACATGAGTGATAGAAGAAAGAGAGCAAATGGTCAATATCTGCCCCCCCCCACCCCCCGTTTATTCTTTTTTTTTTACTCGGAGTATTTAAGTTCATTTACCATTGACTAACAATAACCTCTGCTGGATATCTGTTCTGAGTATCAACTACTCTTCCAGTAAAATAATGCTTTCTAAGCTTAATTTTGAACTTTCCTCCTGCTACTTTGAGGCCAGGTGCCTTTTTTATTGATTTCAGCTTCATATTGAAAATGGTGCCCTCTGAAACCTTATTAATACCCTTAGGCCATTTTCACATGGACTTACCAATCAGGTTCACCTGTCAGTTTGTCAGATGGACCTGATTGGAAGCTCCATGCAGGTCTATGGGCATGTGGATGTAAACTGATTTATGTCAGTTTACATCCTTTACCTTTGAGTCTATCCCGGTCCAGAAAAAAACAAAAAAGAACTGCATCCTTATCCATTTTTCCAGACCTAAACAAAACAACTCAGAGGTAGCCTGATGTAAATAAGTCTGTGAGCAGCCCAAAGATTCAACATGGGTTCACCACAGTCTACTCTCAAAACCTTGGCGAAATCCTGAATGGCACTGATGTCCCACTCCACTTCGACTCAGCAGGGGATCTGTTCATGAACCCCCAACTTAATGGAAAGGAGCAGCTGTGTGAAAGGATCCTAAAGTGGTATCTATAGCAAAAACGTTTTTCTTTTAGTTTTGGATAGAGTGGGGATCCCAGGGAAGTCCCTAGGATAGGAAGACTCTGTCAGCAACACAGACAGGAGTAAAATGTGCTTTTTTATCTTTAGTAGGTCATTGTTAGAAGTAGAACCCGTCAGCTTTTATTGTTTGTTTCCTTGTTGGACATTTTAGGTACTCAAGATTTTAAGTAAAGTATATACTCGGGTATAAGTCGAGTTCTTCAGCACATTTTTTGTGCTGAAAAAGACCCCCCTCGACTTATACCCGAGTCAGTGTCTGTGGGTGATCAGTAGTTTCACATTAAACAGAGCGTGCTGCTTCTAAGAGCCGTTCTGTGCTTTGTAAGTGTGATTAAACACATTGGAATGCAGAGAATGCTGAGAGAGGTGTCAGATTCTCAGCTTGATGTCGGGAGGTGGGAGAAGGATAGGATCCC
>BLSH010527798.1:913423-934755 GCA_018402905.1 Glandirana rugosa
CAGGATCATCGTCCGTCTTTGTACCAGGTATCAGGTCCATCGTCGTCTCCACACCAGTCAAGTAGGCCATCTACCGGATGAACTGACCACACCTCTGCTGCTACCTGGACTATGGACCATGTTTCTGCCTGCTACTAGGACCAATATTATGGCAATGTTGACAAAATCTGTCTGCACTGACCTTGGACTGTATATGGACAGTATCCTTGCCTGTACTGACTATGGACAGTATTCATGCCTGTTGGCTGGACAACTGCGTTCGCTGTGCTACTACCAGGACCAATATTTTGGCACTGTTGACAACATCTCTGCCTGCCCTGACCGTGGACTGTATATGGACAAGATCCCTGCCTGTACTATGGACAGTATTCCTGCCTGTTGCCTGGACAATTGTGTTTGCTGTAGCTGACCAAGTCCCTGCCTGCTGCCTGGACCAGTGCTATCCTCCTGTGGAGAACTGCAATACTAAAACCACAGGTAATCTTTTGTTCACCCTTTACTCAGCATAATGTATTTTGGGGTGTAATTCTTTGTATTTGTAATGCTATGTGTCCTTAGAACACCTGACGGGTTTCCTTGCATGTTGGGCCTCTGTATGTAGCCATGTAAAAGTCTCACACATGTGGTATTGCCATACTCAGGAGGACTAGCAGAATGTGTTTTGGGGTGTCATTTTTGCTATGTACATGCTATCTGTTGGAAATATCTTACAAATGGACAACTTTGTGTAAAAAAAAATGCGTTTTCATTTTTTTCCCACATTTTCCAAAAACTTCTGAAAAAAAATGAACCGTTCAAAAAACTCATTATGCCTCATAGATTATACATTGGGGTGTTAGCTTTCCAAAATGGGGTCATTTTGTGGGCGTTTCCATTTTCCTGGTGCTCTAAGGCCTTCAGAAATGTAATAGGTGGTCGAGAGATGAGATGTGTAATTTATGTTTCTAAAATGCCTGAAGGTGCTAGTTCAATGTTGGGCCTCTGTATGTGGCCAGGCTGTGTAAAAGTCTCACACATGTGGTATCGCCATACTCAGGAGGAGTAGCAGAATGTATTTTGGGGTGTCATTTTTCCTTTGTACATGCTATGTGTTGGAAATTTCTTATAAATGGACAACTTTGTGTAAAAAAAATGCGTCTTCATTTTTTTCCCACATTTTCCAAAAACTTCTGGAAAAAAATGAACCATTCAAAAAACTCATTATGCCTCATAGATTATACGTTGGGATGTTAGCTTTCCAAAATGGGGTCATTTTGTGGGCGTTTCCATTTTCCTGGTTCTCTAGGGCCTTCAGAATTGTAATAGGTGGTCGAGAGATGAGATGTGTTATTTATGTTTCTAAAACGCCTGAAGGTGCTAGTTCAATGTTGGGCCTCTGTATGTGGCCAGGCTGTGTAAAAGTATCCCCCATGTGGTACCGCCATACTCAGGAGGAGTATCAGAATGTATTTTGGGGGGTAATTTTTCCTTTGCACATGCTATGTGTTGGAAATACTTTATAAATGGACAACTTTGTGTAAAAAAAATGCGTTTTCATTTTTTCCCCACATTTTCCAAAAACTTCTGGAAAAAAATGAACTGTTCAAAAAACTCATTATGCCTAATAGATTATACATTGGGGTGATAGCGTTCCAAAATGGGGTCATTTTATGGGCGTTTCCATTGTCCTGGTGCTCCAGGGCCTTCAGAAGTGTAATAGGTGGTTGAGAAATGAGATGTGTAATTTATGCTTCGAAAACGCCTGAAGGTGCTAGTTCAATGTTGGGCCTCTCTATGTGGCCAGACTGTAAAAATGTCCCAGACATGGGTATCGCCATACTCAGGAGTAGTAGTAGAATGTGTTTTGGGGTGTAATTTGAAGTATGCATATGCCATGTGAGAGAAATAACCTGTTACAATGACAATTTTGTTGAAAAAAAAATCTTCATTTTGCAAAGAATTGTGGGCAAAAATGACAACTTCATAAAACTCACTAGATACCTTGGAATGTCTACTTTCCAAATAGGGGTCATTTGGGGGGTATTT
This sequence comes from Glandirana rugosa, assembly GCA_018402905.1. Taxonomy (NCBI): domain Eukaryota; kingdom Metazoa; phylum Chordata; class Amphibia; order Anura; family Ranidae; genus Glandirana; species Glandirana rugosa. The sequence continues at coordinate 915,449 of BLSH010527798.1, forward strand.
GTACTTTGCTGGCTTGTTAGGGTCTCAAGAAATGAGATAGGCCGTCAGTACATCAGGTGTGATCAATTTTCAGTGATTTGCAGCATAGGTTGTAGACCCTCTAACTTTCACACAGACCAAATAATATACACTGATTTGGGTTATTTTTACCAAAGATATGTAACATTATAAATTTTGGCCAAAATTTCTGAAGATAAATTACTAATTTGCAAAATTTCTAACAAAAACAAAGAAAATTTCGTTTTTTTTTCAGCAATTTCGGTCTTTTTTAAATTATAGCGCAAAAAATAAAAAAACCCAGCGGTGATTAAATACCACCAAAAGAAAGCTATAATTGTGTGAAAAAAGGAAGCAAATTTCATATGTGTTGCATGACTGAGTAATTGTCATTCAAAGTGTGAGCGCACTGAAAGCTGAAAATTGGTCTGGGCAGGAGGGGGGTTTAAGTGCCCAGTAAGCAAGTGGTTAATATATGCAACCCAAAAAATCATGTGTTTAATGCAGATCTTCATCCCCGCCCAAACATAAATAACTGGGGAGCATGCAGTTTTGCATGCTTATCTGTAATCACCCTGAAGACCTAGCAACAGAGAAAGATTTGGTTGCCAACTTACCTTTTCCCCCCTCATGTCCTGTTTTCCCTGAGCCACTGGTGATGAAGCCAGCGCCTCATAGATGAACATTGGGAAGGCCACTTTGTCGTTGCCTTTCTGGCAGATTTTATTTTTTAACTGTAGCGAGATCTTGGGGGAAAGGCTTCTTTTTTGCAATAAATAAATGTAATGTTGAAGGGTAACTCCTAATCTTGCTCATGCACCATATGCCAATATACTCATCAACAATCAACAATATAGAGAGAATTTGAAGAACATACTGCCACTAGTTGAATGAATGCTGAAATTGTTTTTTGGCTGACTTTTTGTCGTAATGCCTATGTCGTTGCCCCTTCAACTGTTAATGGGGCATGTTTCTTCCTCGCTAAGCTGTCAGTTACACCAGTATTGTCTGTGGTCTGTCTGATCTTTCACAATTACTAACATTCCATGCCTTATTCTGCATTGTGGCATTGTGTGGAGTCCATCTTGGTAGAGGGAGAGCTTTGCTTCCTCAAGTCAGAACCTCCAACAATGAAAACAGAGAACAACGCCTAAGACTAGCAATGCCTTAGATCTCACACTGCAGCTATACAGCTATAAGGCTGTAGGCAGAGAAGAGACTAAGCACCCTCACATACCACCAAGTGCACTATTATTTTTCAGGAAGCATTCAAGACAAAAGGTAAGTTTTCAAGGTATTATTAGGTACAATAATATGTCTAAATGTTTCATATAACATGGCAAATCTTTTTTTTTGTTTGTTCAGGCACACTTTAATATGACTTTGTCGTGAGAAAAGTATAGGGCCCGTCATTGCTGTCTCTCTTTTGTAAAGGCTAGTTACATGGCAGTTTCTGCCTTCAACATTTTTGAGTCACGGGCCAGAACAAGCATACTGTAAATACGTGTCCGAAAAGTGTCAGAATTCCTTATCTCTATAATTAGGACAGAAACTGGCAGATGCCAAAACATCAGCATGATAGCCATGACAACTGCATACATTCTCTAAGGAGAGGTCACCAGTGGCAGTCCCGCTCATTTTTTCATGAGTCACTTTAACTCAATAAAACTCAACGCAACACATTACAGAACTTACAAGAGAGAAAGAACCCTTAATAGGACAATATAGTGAAAACACGTTTCCTTCTATGAAAAGGTATTAAAATAAACTTACTTTAGAATTACGTCTAATCAAATTTTAAATATGTCATGCTATTTGATCAATTTGCTGTCCATATATCACCAACCTACTATGCAATGCCCAAGTTCAGTGTAATGTGTCCTGCCACAATCACACACAGAGTGAGTAGTCTATTAACCCGCAACCCGCAAATGTAAAATAATGCAGTGTTTTTTTCTGCTGGCAAATTGTTCCCAAAAACGTAAAAAAAAAGAGATTTTTTTTCCGCACCTAGAAGCTGAAGCTTCAAAGACGCTTCTAGACTAAAATAGTGTGCATGGACACATAGGATAACACTATTTGCTTCTAGAAGAAAAAAAACCCCTCAAAAACTGCTGCTAAGAGCGTTTTTTTTTTTAACCACTTGCCTACGGGGCACTTAAACTCCCCCTCCTGCCCAGACCAATTTTCAGCTTTCAGTGCTGTCACACTTTGAATAACAATTGTGTGGGCATGCTACACTGTACCCAAATTAAATTTTTATCTTTTTCTCCCCCACAAATAGAACTTTCTTTTGGTGGTATTTAATCACAGCTGTTTTTTTTTTTTTTTTGCTAAAATAAAACCCAAAAAAAGACTGAAAATTTTGGGGAAAAAAACAAAACCGTTTCATAGTTTGCTATACATTTTTGAAAACAGGTCATTTTTCTTCTTTATTGATGATGTGTGTCGATGAGGCTGCACTGATGGGCTCTGATAGGCTGCACTGATGGGCACTGATAAGACGGCACTGATGGGCACTAATAGGTGGCACTAATGGGCACTGATGAGGTGGCAATGATGGGCACTGAGAGGTGGCACTTATAGGTGGCACTGATCGGTGGCACTGATGGGTGGCACTGATGGGCACTGGTAGGTAACACTGATAGGCATCACTGATCGGTGGCACTTATGATGAGGCACTGATGGGCAATGATTGGCAGCACTGGTGGGCATTGATGGGTGGCACTGTTGGGCAAAGGTAGGTGGACTATGGGCACTGGCAGGTGGCACTGTGGGCACTTGTAGTTGGCACTGGTGGGTAATGATAGGTGTCACTGGCAGGTGGCACTAGTGGGCACAGACATTGGCTGCAGCTGATCACATGGTAAGGGGCCAGGACCGATTTGTGATCAGCCAAGTCTTACAGACTCGGGGATCACAGAGCACGCCGTGCGTGCCCCTGCAGGGACGCGCAAACAGCACATGCTCGGGAGGACCTCTATTGACAGCCTTCCAGAAATGTAGGTCCACACTGTAGCCATCATTCGTCTATAGCGCATATGCGAGGTGGTTAAGCTAGTGTGCATGGAGCCTTATAATAGAAAGTAGAAAATATCATTTTTTTTGGGGGGGGGGGGTTCTACATTTTTGGTCTTTTTGGTTTATATAATAAAAAATATAATAAAACCCCAATGGTCATCAAATACCACCAAAAGAAAGCTCTGTTTGTGTGAAAATAAATTATATAAATTCAATTTGCATGACGGAGCAATTGCCAGTTAAAGTAGCACAGTGCTGATTAGCAAAAAAATGCTCTGGTCATGAAGGGGGTAAACCTTTCGAAGATCAAGTGGTTAATATTGCTACAGGAAGGGGGGATGCAGGGAGGAAAAGTCCATTTTTAGGGGTGAACATCTGTTTTAGCCTTTACAGTATTTACTATATGCAGGACTGATAGCACAGTTGCAAAGAATGTCATAGTAAGAAATCTGATTTGTACTTTGACATTTGATAAATGAGCCTTATATGTTCAGATTGATAGCAGTGACCTTGACAAGGATCAAAAGCCAATGTTAGTGCAAGTGACAGTCTCATTCACAGACAGAATAGACTTTACATAGCAGCTCACACTGTATAACGTCAGCTTAGCATTAAGATTTCCCTAGTGTACATTGTGACACATCCAACATGGCGCTTCTGAAAAAAAATTGTTACAACACTTCATAAAAGAATCACTGTCACTGAAACTCTGTACAGATAGAGTATGTCAAGGCACGCAATCACAGCAGAGCATTTGTAAATTGACATACTTAAAAGAGAATAAAATGTATCAAAATGTAATAATAACTGTTTCAATTTATTTCACAGAGATGAAGATGTGAGAATTTCAATTATCTAGTTAGCACTATGTTTTTCCACTTCATAATGTATAAAGTTCAACTAAATTATCACCTTCATGAACACTTTTATCATTTTTGCTGACATTGATATCTCCTTGGATTTTATCTTAGCAGGTAAACCAAATTGTGATTTTCGAACTGTAATACAGTATATTGTATTTCAGATTTTTGGTTTTTTTTATTTCAAGAAATTCCTTAGGTTGACTCAATGTGCTGACAGACCTTTTGAAAGAATAAAGTTTATTGAGTTTTCAAACTTATATATATATATAAAGAGAAATGAAGAAAATACAATGTGTATAGTGTATAGTGGCAGGAGTTAAATCTCATCTCTGCGAGGGTTGCAACAGGTACGCATCAATGGTCAATACAATGTGATATATCGTTTACAACTAGTCATTAAATCAGTGATTTAATGCCGTGTGCGATTTGCAGGTGTGCCGTGGGAGTTTTGAAAAATATTTAAAATTGCTAGCATTTTGAAACCTTGAATTTATCGAAAAATGAAATGGTAAATCAATGTTGCAAAAGTTAAAAAAGTAACATATTATAAAAACTCAATCTCTGTCTGTCTGTCATTCATTGGTTCCTTTTGTAACGCAAGACTTGACGAGATCTCGAGCGCTCTAATTATATTATAATGATAGAGACCGTTCTATTCCAACTTTGATGTATATAAATAAAATTTGTTCATTGTTTAGCGATGGATAAATACTTAACCAAGGATTTCACACTTTAGGACCAGAGCAGTTTTTGCGATTCGGCGCTGCGTCGCTTTAACTGACAATTGCGCGGTCGTGCGACGTTGTATCCAAACGAACTTTGCGTCCTTTTTTTCCCCACAAATAGAGCTTTCTTTTGGTGGTATTTGATCACCACTGCGTCATTTCTGATCGCCGCTATAAACAAAAGAAGAGCGACAATTTTGAAAAAAAACACCAAATTTCTTACTTTTTGCTAAAATACAAATCCCAAAAAAATATAAAAAAACATTTTTTTCATTGGTTTTGGCCGATTTATATTCTTCCTCATATTTGCGATTAAAAAAATTGCAATCGGTGTTTATTGATTGGTTTGCACAAAAGTTGCCGCGTTAACCGATGATGAGAATTAATTTCTGGGGTTTTTATTTTTTTACTAGTAATGGCGGCGATCTGCGATTTTTAGCGGTACTGCGATATTGCGGCGGACATGTCGGACCATTTTGACACTTTTTTGGGACCATTGGCATTTATACAGCGATCAGTGCTATAAAATGCATTGATTACTGTGTAAATGCCATTGGCAGTGAAGGGGTTAACCTGGGGGGCGCTCTAAGGGTTAACTGTGTTCCCTGGGTGTGTTCTAACTGTATGGGGGCTGCCCTAGCCCTTCCCCCTCTCACAGAATGGAGATCCGTGTTTACATGCACGAACCTCTGTTCTTTCACTGCGGGGGGGGGCATCGCGGGTAGCCGGCGGAGATCGAGTCCACCCTACCCGCTCCCTGGCTTCCCCCCGGACACAGTGAGCACACCTCCGGCGCGCTCACAGTGCCACGATCTCGCAGCCATCGTCATATGACGGTGGTTTGCGATATCGAACCACCTTGTCGCCGTCAGAGGAGTTCCACCCACTTAAAAGTCAGCAGCTACAAAAAATGTAGCTGCTGACTTTTACCAATCGGACACTTACCTGTCCCAAGCTCCAGCGATGCGGCCGCCCAAATGCTCGCTCCTCTCCCCCTCCCCTTGGTGGCGCTGGCATCACAAGTGTGGACGCCCGGCTTCGGCTTCAAAGCCTGGCACGCGCTGCGCTTGCTCGAGTCACGCTGAGCTTTGTGAATGGCCGGCGTATCTTCTGGGACCTGTGACATGTCCCAGAAGATCACCTGGTGGGAGGGGGGAAGGTGAACTTCATTCCTGTTCTACGGTAACAGGACAGGAAGTGCAGTTGGGACCCTGGCAAAGCAGGGTCCCAGCTGCCCCCCCAAAAAAATGACATGCCAATTATGGCATGTCGGGGGTCGCCTCCCCTTAAAGCAGAAGTTTCACTTTTGGGTGGAACTCTGCTTTAATCCTGTCTGGAACTCTGAAAGAGAAGCTGTTAAATGAAAAGCAACAAAGCAAGTGAAAGTACAAAGAAGATTACAATCACTTCAATATGACTTGCTTTCGAAAGCAGGCACATCCTTCACATTAAATTTAAAATTAAATATACATGAAAAAAATAAATAAATTCTTCACCACAAAAATGGTTAAATCTTTTCAGGTGTACTGTGAAATTTTTAAAATTTCAAAAAAGTTTGAGAAACACTGCATTAAATAGACATAGGGTCACTGACATACTTTATAAATTAATTATTTCATGACAGCAGACTCTAAGGCCTCATACACACGGGTGTATCTAAAAAAATAAACAAAACGTCGGGCCCGACGTCAAGGAAAAAAAGTAGCCATTTTTCGGCGTTATGCATTGGCGTTTTTGAGCGTTAGTGAGCGTCGGCGTCAATAGGCATTTTTAAAAAAAAAAATCATCCCTCTGCTATTTTTCAACCTAAAAACGTTGGCGTCAAAAAACGCCGGAAAACGCCGGTACAATATTAGGTGGCGTTTGTTGGCATTTGTTGGCGTTTTGTGGCGTCGGCGTCAAAAAACGTCAAAATGTTACAGCCTCAGAACGCGATGGCCGTGGGTTCTACTTTCTGCTCACTAACGCTGACGCCACCTACAGCTCAAAAATGCCAACGTTTTTATGGGGCCATTGACTAACATGGAGGGCTGCAAAAAACGCCAGAAAACGCCGGCGTCAAAAAACGTCCGTGTGTATGAGGCCTAATGTTTATTATAAAGAAAGCTTACATTTTAAACAAAGTATCTTAAAATTAAATTCTGGGGATATTTTATTTTTGTCCTGGTGTTACAATTAAGTGTGTTTTGAGAATATAGCCCATTTTTCAATTGAGACTTGAAAAAAAGATACAGTGCCTTGCGAAAGTATTCACCCCCCTTGAACTTTGCGACCTTTTGCCACATTTCAGGCTTCAAACATAAAGATATAAAACTGTATTTTTTGTGAAGAATCAACTACAAGTGGGACACAATCATGAAGTGGAACGAAATTTATTGGATATTTCAAACTTTTTTAACAAATAAAAAACTGAAAAATTGGGCGTGCAAAATTATTCAGCCCCCTTAAGTTAATACTTTGTAGCGCCACCTTTTGCTGCGATTACAGCTGTAAGTCGCTTGGGGTATGTCTCTATCAGTTTTGCACATCGAGAGACTGAAATTTTTGCCCATTCCTCCTTGCAAAACAGCTCCAGCTCAGTGAGGTTGGATGGAGAGCGTTTGTGAACAGCAGTTTTCAGTTCTTTCCACAGGTTCTCGATTGGATTCAGGTCTGGACTTTGACTTGGCCATTCTAACACCTGAATATGTTTATTTGTGAACCATTCCATTGTAGATTTTGCTTTATGTTTTGGATCATTGTCTTGTTGGAAGACAAATCTCTGTCCCAGTCTCAGGTATTTTGCAGACTCCATCAGGTTTCCTTCCAGAATGATCCTGTATTTGGCTCCATCCATCTTCCCATCAATTTTAACCAACTTCCCTGTCCCTGCTGAAGAAAAGCAGGCCCAAACCATGCTGCTGTCACCACCATGTTTGACAGTGGGGATGGTGTGCTCAGGGTGATGAGCTGTGTTGCTTTTAAGCCAAACATAACGTTTTGCATTGTTGCCAAAAAGTTTGATTTTGGTTTCATCTGACCAGAGCACCTTCTTCCACATGTTTGGTGTGTCTCCCAGGTGGCTTGTGGCAAACTTTAAGCAACACTTTTTATGGATATCTTTATGAAATGGCTTTCTTCTTGCCACTCTTCCATAAAGGGCAGATTTGTGCAGTACACGACTGATTGTTGTCCTATGGACAGAGTCTCCCACCTCAGCTGTAGATCTCTGCAGTTCATTCAGAGTGATCATGGGCCTCTTGGCTGCATCTCTGATCAGTCTTCTCCTTGTATGAGCTGAAAGTTTAGAGGGACGGCCAGGTCTTGGTAGATTTGCAGTGGTCTGATACTCCTTCCATTTCAATATTATCGCTTGCACAGTGCTCCTTGGGATGTTTAAAGCTTGGGAAATCTTTTTGTATCCAAATCTGGCTTTAAACTTCTCCACAACAGTATCTCGGACCTGCCTGGTGTGTTCCTTGTTCTTCATGATGCTCTCTGCGCTTTAAACGGACCTCTGAGACTATCACAGTGCAGGTGCATTTATACGGAGAATTGATTACACACAGGTGGATTCTATTTGTCATCATTAGTCATTGAGGTCAACATTGGATCATTCAGAGATCCTCACTGAACTTCTGGAGAGAGTTTGGTGCACTGAAAGTAAAGGGGCTGAATAATTTTGCACGCCCAATTATTCAGTTTTTTATTTGTTAAAAAAGTTTGAAATATCCAATAAATTTCGTTCCACTTCATGATTGTGTCCCACTTGTTTTTGATTCTTCACAAAAAATGACAGTTCTATATCTTTATGTTTGAAGCCTGAAATGTGGCAAAAGGTCGCAAAGTTCAAGGGGGTTGAATACTTTCGCAAGGCACTGTATATAGAGGAATGCAATGCCTTGTCCTTTATCTGGAAGCAGCCTGCACCCTTTCACCCAGAGGTGCAATCAGGTGATAGGGATCGTCGCTTGTCTTGAGATCTTTGGAGCAGGTCCTGTCTGAAGAGTCATATTGACAGCCACCAAGAACATCCTAGCCTCCCTACTGACCACAGCATTCGAGATGAACCTGGCTGCCCTTCTCTGGCCTGAGATGCTCTGTTTCTCTGTAAAGCTTGTGAGTTGTCAATCTTTTTTTTATAGTTGTTAAATATAGTGTCTTTATTGCATGAGATCTATGCACTCTTGTCCCATTTCTATTGTTACGGTATTATGGATATATTTCATTTTCTTCAGCTGCTGCATTAAGTACACAAAAATCCTTAAAAAAGTTTTACCCGGCCAGACAAAAGTATGGTATACACAGGGGTGGCTCAATACAAGCCCTATCCCCTGTTCACTGATGCAACACCTGATAAAGGTGTGGTTCTTTAGTGCTGATGCAGACTACAAATACCCATGATTTAAAGATCACATAGCACTAAGTAAAGAGAACCTATACCATTATAAAACATAGCCTTTATTAATACACTTAAAATGTCAGATGAGTTTAACTCAACCACTGGTGTAATGATATAAAATACTGACAACATTGTCAAAACACAACACAGACACAGCCGGCTCACAGTCCATTTATCCACCACACACAGCACCACACACACTGGCCAATAGTGGCAACCGTTCCAGAACAGTAAAAGTGCAAGATGAAGGCTGAGACCTCCTGTAGAGATAATAATAGAGTATTGTGCCTCTGATAAGGTTACTTGGGTCAGCTGCAGGTACTGGAGAACATGTAACACATAGATGACCCTGGTAAGGGTGGAATTGAGAGAGAAGGGTCCGAAAGGGACAGGAGTTCATCAAATGGCAGACCGGAAATGGGAGGATGTCTGAAATATTAGTAATAACTTGATTGATTAAAGAGTCCAATCTCCCATTCAACAAAAAGAGGGTGGTAGGGTGATAATGTAACTAGTGATGGACACTTCTTGTGGAAGGGTTGTATTCAGTCCTGCATGGATTGAAGCACAATTGCACTGCAAGCAAGCAGTTGAGTGCAGGCAGATAGCCCTGTATGGCTGGAGCCAAAGTTGCGGCTAGGATAGGAGCTGCATGTAACTCAGCTGCCAGCAACCCTCGCAGCCGGGGTGAGTCTCCACAGTGGCCGCCACCACTTGAAATAAACAAACCCGCGTATCAGACAATAGTCCTGATGCACAACTGGGAAATTGTAGAGCTCACCCGTCACTACGAATGCCGTCAAAGTAGTCTCTCCTGCCCACTGGGGCTATGTCTCCCTCCGGTTGCCGTGTATCACAGCCGGTAACCACCTATATTCCCATGAAAGGCGATGCATCCCATACTTCCAGGACAAGCCACCATAGCATCCATGGGGTGGGAGGCGGGTCCAGCTGCGTTACAAGGACCATGGGGTGACGTCCTACTGATGCGTTTCGTCTGACCAATCACCGGACTTCCTCAGGGCTAGGGAGGGGCTGAAGGATGCAAATCACAAATAATGTGGATTTGGCTGCAATTATTCATTTGGCCATTATATGTCATCCTTCCTGCCCACAGTGACGCTCACCACATTACATGATACCAATATAAGAGTAAAAAGGGTGATCTGCATGGCAATGAAGTACTGGGATGAATTTGTACCGTGCCCCCTATACGCGGCAGTTAAACTCAACTCCCGCATAGAGGAGTGCTGTGTTTTGACAACGTTGTCAGTATTTTATACCATTGCACCAGTGGTTGAGTTAAACTCATCTGACATTTTAAGTGTATTAATAAAGGCTATGTTTTATAATGGCAGAAGTTCTCTTTACTTAGTGCTCTAGTGATCTTTAAATCACTGTTTTTTGTGGATTAAATACACCCCCTATGGAACACCTGCTGTCGATCTTTAACCACCTCAAGTCCGGACACTTTCACCCCCCTCCAGTCCAGGCCATTATTCATCTCTCAGCGCTGGCATGCAACACTGTACACAAATGAAATCTTTATATTTTTTTCGAGACAGAAAGAGCTTTCTTTTGGTGGCATTCATTACCACTGAGTTATTTTTTATTTTTATATATAAGCAAAAAAAAAAATGAAAATAAAAAAAATTTAAAAAAAAGTAAGTAAAAAAGTTTTTCTTAGTTTATGTTTATAAAGTATTTTATATATATGTCTGTGTGAAAGTTATAGAGTGTACAAACTCTAGTACGCATATTTGAAAGTATTTGAAAAAGTCCTAAGGTACTGACTGCCTATCACATTTCTTGATACCCTAAAATGCAGAGACAGTACAATTACCCCACAAATGACCCCTTTTTGGAAAGTAGGCAGTATAAGGTATTTTGTAAGAGGTGTGATTTATTTTTTTGAAGCTGTAATTTTATTGTCAGAATTCTTTGGAAAATGAAGAAATTAAATAAAATTTGTGTTTTTTTCCCACAAAGCTGCCATTTTAAAAAGTTCATTTTCACACACACAGCATATGCATACTTAGGAATTACACCACAAAACACATTCTGCTATGTCTCCTGAGTATGGGGATACCATATGCGTAAGATTTTTTCACAGTCTAAAAATCAAGTCGAAACACCTACAAAATGACCCCATTTTGAAAAGCAAATGCTTCAAGTTATTTTCATAAAAGCATAGTGAGTCTTTTGAAAATGTCATTTTTTGCCACAAGTTTTTCAAAATGCAGGAAAGAAAATGAAAATGTATTCATTTTTTTACACAAAATTCTCAATCAATAATATAATTCTAACACATATCATAGGCAAACTTAGAATTACACCCCAAAACACATTCAGCTACTCCTCTCAGATATGGAGATACCACATGTGTGAGACTTTTTCACAGTATAGATGCATAGAGGGGCCCAAAATCCAAGGAGCACCTTTGAGCTTTCAAGGAGCATAAATTACACAAGTAATTTCATGACTACCTATCACATTTTTGGAGGCCCAGGAGCACAAGGCCAGCGGAAGCACCTACAGAATGACCCCATTTTGGAAAGCAAACACTCCAAGGTATTTTCAAAAAGGCATAGTGAGTCTTTTGAAAATTTAAATTTTTGCCACAAGTTTTTGGAAGATTCAAAAAAGAAAATGAAAATGTATTTTTTACAGAAAGTTCTTAATTAATAAGATATTTCTAACACCCACTCATCATAGTCATACTTAGAATTACATCCCAAAACACATTCTACTGCTCCTCCCGAGTATGGTGATACTGCATGTCTTAGACTTTTTCACAGCCTAGCCACATAGAGAGGCCAAGGAGCACCTTCAGGTGTTCTAGGGGCATAAATTACACATCTAATTTCCTAACTACTAGTTACCGAGGCCCTGGGGCAACAGGACAGTAGAAACACCCTCAAAATGACCACCCCCCAAAAAACCCCAAGGTCTTTTAAGAGGCATGGTAAGTCTTTTGAAGACTTAGTTTTTTGCCTTTGGAAAAAAATTTTTTTTTTTATACAATGTTCTCAATTTAATAAGATATTTTTCACACGCTGCATGGGCATACTCAGAATTACACCTCAAAACACATTCTGCTACTTCTCCTGAGTGTGATATCACATGTGTGAAACTTTTTCGAGGACACCAATTGTGACTGACTGCACTACAGGGTTTGTTCACACATGAGTTTGGGGGTGGCAAAACTTCAACCATTATTCCCTTTAGCTGCGGAGTATACACATCCCACGACTGTAATGCTTTGCTTGACAGCAGTGGCAGGAAGCATACCCCCTGTATGCCCACTGATTGTCACCCATTCAAGTGAATGGGGCTGCTTATGCGGAGTCCAAAGGGTTAAAGTCAGTAGTAAGGAGGCGATACAGTGCCCCATTAATGCGCATGTGAACAAGTCATTATAGTGACACTATGACTTTTGTGGTGGTGATCAGGGAAGCTGTAAATGGTATGGTGGTGATCAGGGACATTGTAACTGGTGTGGCAGTGATCAGGGATACTGAAACTGGAGTGGCGTGATCAGGGACAATATGAATGGTGTGGCGGTAATTATGGATATAATGATTGGTGTGGCAGTTATCGGGTGACACTGTAACTGGTATGGTGGTAATTATGAACGATATGATTGGTGTGGTGGTGATCAGGGACGACACTGTAACTGGTGTGTCAGTGATTAGGGACGATATGATTGGTGCGGTGGTGATCAGGTACACTGTGACTGATGTGGCGGTGATTAGGGAGGATATGACCGGTGCGGCAGTGAGTTCTTTTTTTTTTTTTAGATTTTATTTTTATATATTCTCACAAGAGCACTGCACTACATGGGAATGGGGGGTGATCAAGGATTTATTTTTTTACACTTTCACTGCTTATTACAGTGATAATCACTGTAATAAGCAATCTGTAACACTATTTAAAGGTTTAATCAAGAAACCTTGTTTACTACTGTAATGTTTTGATTGGTCAAAGCTATTACATGGTACAGGGCAGCTGTGATTTGCCCAGGTACCATGTGTTCCCTGTGATGTAGGATAGTGGGCCGGCCAAAATGTAATATTCAAAGAAGCAAGTAAACAAAAACAGATATATGTATATATAGTATGTGCAACGGAAGGGGTGATGGGGACAGGACGGAGAGGAGCCAAGCCTGTAAAAAGGTTGATGATAATCTAAAGTCTCTGCCTTTAGAGGATACAGTGCTGTACACTTTTTTGCTGCTTTTCTCTTATGATATGTTCTACCGCTGTGCTGTCTCTCTACATAACCCATAGTGCTCTGGGAATCCTTTGTCATAATGTCATGGAGCAAATTAGATAATACTTTATTGGGTTTTACTGCCTTCCTCTGGATCACCTTTGAGTATATGATTGTGTATATAGGATTGTATAATTGTTTTTTCCCTCATATTGTTTGAACTGGATTGACTTTTTTCAACCAGACTAACTCTGTAACTATGTAACTATAATCCATTAACTTAAAATGTTTAATTGAATAGAGTTAAAATAGAACCGACCCAACTTTGATTTTCATATTTTTCTTCATTTTAAAGAGGAAGTAAACCCTGATGGCGTTTATTTCCTCTACATTCCCCTGCAAAGTAGAAGCATAATGGGCTACTATGCATCGCAGGTGTCACTTACCTGCAAACGAAGCCTGCGACATCCATCGCTGTCCCCTGTGCAGGCAGTGTCCATCTTCAGCCCCTCTTCCTTCCGGGGCTGTGACTCCGGCTCTGTGACTGGCCGAAGTCGCGTGACGTCACTCCCGCACATGTGCGCTGGAGCCGCCAGTCACGGTACGATCTCAGTGAACAAACGGCACAGAGGCCATTTCTTCATTATTATAGGCTTACCTGTAGGTTAAAGTGGTTGTCATGGGTTGACAACCACTTTAAAGTTCTTAAAGTAACATGGATTTTGTCACAATCACGACTGTTTTTGTCACGGTCCTGGTGGTGGAGTCTGGCGTGTGCAGGGAACAACCACTCTTGCGCACCTGATTCAGGGGTCCCTGGTAGAGCAGACAGGGGACCCGTGAGTGCGGGTTTGGCACGAGGGCCGGATGGTCACTGAAGGTGGTGATGTGAGGCTCCGGATGGTCGTGCAAGTCAGAAGAGTGGTCGTTCAGTCTGGGTCGGCAACTAGCAGGCAGGCAAGGTACAAGGGGTTCAGGCAGAGAGAGGTCAAGTCCAAGCAGGGTTCATTAACAGACTGGCAGCAAAGGTACAGAAGGGTCAGGCAAACGGATGGTCGTGGATAGCCGGGGTCGGTGCTGGCAGATAGGTAGCAGGTCAGAGCAAGCTGGGTCGGTACACAGGAACAGGAACTACACAGGAAGCAGGTTACAGGCAGGAGAGCTGAGGCTCACAGGTACTCAGACGCTGTAGAACGGACAGCACTTGCTGACAGGAGCAGGAAGTTTCAAATAGAGCTGCCCAGAACCGCCCCCTCCGGGAGCGTGAGGAAACAACAATCAACTGCAAACAAGTCCACAGCACAATCTTCTCCTAACAGTCTTTGGATTTGGAGCCTTCTGATGAAATGAGTCAGTAAATAGTAATTCATGTTATCAGATGGAGCCAATCTGTCTCCAGAAAACAATTGGACATGCAATAAATAACCAATTAGATTATGGCCTTATATAGGATGGTGTACTAATGAGTTTTGGTGCATCCACTGAAAAGCCTTAGCACCCTCTCTATCTCGTTGGCACTATGACCCCAAAAATGTAATATATTGTAGCTTACCAATCCTTAGATGTGAAGGCTGCATCCATTTTCTTTTCTTAGACTTTTTTCCCTCTGTTTTATTAGAGTGCCTACACTCTGGATGACGGAGCATCGGGGACACCTTTGGACAACAGCACTGTCAGTCATTCGTGTTATATGTACTGGCAGATTTAATGCACTAACAAAACAGAAGCCAAACTCCAGCTAATACAGTAAGGGCAGTTACAGCAAACAGTTTTTTCCCTTTTGGAATAAAGGTTTTACATAAGTACATAAAAGCTGATCAAAGGTAGCACCCTTGTTAGTGTTAAATGGTTTATCGCATCTCTTCTGCTAGAGAGCTTATTCTTCTGAAAAACAACAGACCTACTGGCCAGGTCACCAGGTACAAATAAAGGATAGAAAGTCTAAAAAAGAAAATGCATGCAGCAATCAAATCTAAGAAATGGGAAACTGCAATATAATTAATTAAAATAAGTTTGCTTTTGTGTCTAATTTCACTATAAATAGTAGTACACCCCTCACATTTTTGTATATATTTTATTATATATTTTCATGTGACAACACTGAAGAAATGACACTTTGCTACAATGTAAAGTAGTGAGTGTACAGCTTGTATAACAGTGTAAATTTGCCGTCCCCTCAAAATAACTCAACATACAGCCATTAATGTCTAAACCGCTGGCAACAAAAGTGAGTACACCCCTAAGTGAAAATGTCCAAATTGGGCCCAATTAGCCATTTTCCTTCCCCGGTGTGATGTGACTCGTTAGTGTTACAAGGTCTCAGGTGTGAATGGGGAGCAGGTGTGTTAAATTTGCTGTCATCACTCTCACTCTCTCATACTGGTCACTGGAAGTTCAACATGGCACCTCATGGCAAAGAACTCTCTGAGGATCTAAAAAAAAGAATTGTTGCTCTACATAAAGATGGCCTAGGCTATAAGAAGATAGTCAAGACACTGAAACTGAGCTGCAGCACGGTGGCCAAGACCATACAGCGGTTTAACAGGACAGGTTCTACTCAGAACAGGCCTCGCCATGGTCCACCAAAGAAGTTGAGTGTACGTGCTTAGGGTCATATCATGTCTGAAATAGACGTATGAGTGCTGCCAGCATTGCTACAGAGGTTGAAGGGGTGGAGGGTCAGCCTGTCGGTGCTCAGACCATACGCCACACACTGCATCAAATTGGTCTGCATGGCTGTCGTCCCAGAAGGAAACGTCTTCTAAAGATGATGAACAAGAAAGCCCACAAACAGTTTGCTGAAGACAAGCAGACTAAGGACATGGATTACTGGAACCATGTTCTGTGGTCTGATGAGACCAAGATAAACTTATTTGGTTCAGATGGTGTCAATCGTGTGTGGCAGCAACCAGGTGAGGAGTACAAAGACAAGTTTTTCTTGCCTACAGTCAAGCATGGTGGTGGGAGTGTCATGGTCTGGGGCTGCATGAGTGCTGCCAGCACTGGGGAGCTACAGTTCATTGAGGAAACCATGAATGCCAACATGTACTGTGACATACTGAAGCAGAGCATGATCCCCTCCCTTCAGAGACTGGGTGGCAGTGCAGTATTCCAACATGATAACAACCCCAAACACACCTCCAAGACGACCACTGCTTTGCTAAAGAAGCTAAGGGTAAAGGCGATGGACTGGCCAAGCATGTCTCCAGACCTAAACCCTATTGAGCATCTGTGGGGCATCCTCAGAAGGTGGAGGAGCGCAATATCTCTAAAATCCACCAGCTCCGTGATGTCGTCATTGAGGAGTGGAAGAGGACTCCAGTGGCAACCTGAGAAGCTATGGTGAACTCCATGCCCAAGAGGGTTAAGGCAGTGTTGGAAAACAATGGTGGCCACACAAAATATTGACACTTTGGACATTTTCACTTAGGGGGGTACTCACTTTTGTTGCCAGTGGTTTAGACATTAATGGCTGTGCGTCGAGTTATTTTGAGGGGACAGCAAATTTACACTGTTATACAAGCTGCACACTCATTACATTGTAGCAAAGTGTCATTTCTTCAGTGTTGTCACATGAAAAGATATAATAAAATTTTTACAAAAATGTGAGGGGCGTATTCACTTTTGTGAGATACTGTATATCAGCACACCAAAATGAGGGGCAAATGACGAGGAAATAGGGACAGGGAGATTTTGTTCCAAAAGAGAGACATTCCCTCCAAATTAGGGACAGTTGGGAGCTACAATGTATGTGTATTTTTGTCCATGACAGATTCCAATTAAGCTTAAGGCATTAAAAACACTGATATTCCTTTGTCATGACATCTTGAATTTATAAAAATAGATTTTTTTTTTATATTGATTTAATATTTTTTTTTAATTTACAATAATGTCATCTTGCTTTACATGTGACAGATCTGTGTCATAATCATATATCGTACATGGCGATGTCATTTATTTGTATTGTGTCCTTTTTTAAATAGATA
The DNA here is from genome assembly GCA_018402905.1 of Glandirana rugosa. NCBI lineage: Eukaryota > Metazoa > Chordata > Amphibia > Anura > Ranidae > Glandirana > Glandirana rugosa. Next base: position 932,634 of record BLSH010527798.1, read on the forward strand.
CAACAGTTGGATTACATAGGGTTGAGCACATGCTCAGCATTCCCCATTGCCTTTGTCTGATGTTAATAGAGATATTGTTACTATTTAGTTGACCGCAGTGCCCTCTTTTCTTTGTTGTGGGCATTCAGAATCCATGACATGACCTCCGAGCGAATACTCGGTGTTCTCTTGCTTTGTGCTACAATGAACAGATGGTTTCCTTCAGAAATAGAACTAGAGAGGAAGAAAGGATGCTAGGACTCACCCAATGACAGGAAGATTCACATATAGCCTTTGGTCCATTTCTGGGTTTGTTGTGTCATCTCATCCCTATAAGCACACTTTGATTACAAAGGAAGGGGGGGTATTTATAAACTGAGAAATACAGCTGTGAGCTAATATTAGCAGATGCATTAGAAGACATAGACAGGATAAAATGGCATTTATAGCTTCTGCATGCTGCATTAGTAATTAGCGACAAGCCAATGCTTACAAAGTACGCACAATGCAAATTTGTATATACTTCCGGATCTGTCCAATGTGTCAAGGCTTACCTGCATCCCTGTATTGTGAGATCTAATCTGTAAACTACTATCCACTATTTCTAGTCAAAGCACAAGAGTTGATAGATTCTAAAGCCCCATACACATGATGCGAATTTCAAATGGGAATTTTCGTTCGACGGCTGATCGTCCGAAATTCTTATCGTTAGTATGCTCCTTTCGACTGCTGATTTTGATTTTCCGTAAGACAAAAGCTGGATGTGCAGACTAGTACATTTTTTTCGTATGGCAACTGAACGTCCGATTTTCATATCATTAGTATGGTTTTAATACGAAAAAAATCGTATGATCGTGACTACGCATGCTCAGAAACAAAAAAATACATACAAAACTATTCAACACATTAGGGCACTTCTGACGTTGAACTCGGTCGTACAAAAATTTTCGTATTGTTAGTACGCTCTTCACTTTCGACATGAGACAAATATCCAACTAAAAACAAAAAATGTTCTGTCGTCCGAAATTTGCATTGTGTGTATGAGGCTTAAAAGACCCAGGACGTGGGGCAGTGTTCATGTCCCTTTCTTTTCTCCCTAAAAAAAGATAAAAAAGAAAAAAGATATACCTGTCATATACAGGTCAGTGACCAGATCTGAACCTAGTTGGTCTCCCCCATCTTGTGTCTTTATGCCCCACGTTGGCATGTTGTCCACCGTAGCATTTGCAGTGGCAAGGCAGTGTATGACTGGCCAAAAGAGGGATTACTCTAACGGAGTTGGTCAGCTTAAACATGTATTGCAATATGTGTGAACTAAATATCCCTGTTTCACATTGCATAGTTTGCTGGGAAGGGTGTAGGAGTGTGCAGAGGGTCCATTTGGTATTTGTAGTGTTAAGATGTGGTCACACCCCTTTAGCACCTGGTAGTTCATTACGTCAGAGGCGTAACTAGAACCTTCAGGGCCCCGATGCAAGAAATTATGAAGGGCCCCCCTGACCCCTGGCCAGGGTCCTTCCCTCTTCCCACTGATCTTGGGGCCCTTTACTCCTATTGTGGGTCTCTTTATTATGGTACCGCAGTGGCACTCTTTCACAAGTTCTGCAGCAGGCCCCCTTTCTGCCATCTTCGGGCCTTCCCATGGTGGTGAAATGCCAGGGCCCGGTCACAATTGCAACCTTTGCAATCCAGATAGTTCCCTCACTGGTGTCAGTAGTGTTTAATTTTTATTTTATTATTTCTTTACCATTTCATTTTATTTCTGTTACAATTTTATTTTCACAATTTTTTTTTTAGGAGCTCTGTTGGGGGGCTTTGATGAGATATCAGAGGTCTAAACAAACCTCATCTCTCAATTTCCATCTATGTAGCCTCAGCTGCACAAAATGGACAGGAATAGCTGTGCACCGAGCCTACCATTTATTCAGAAATGGAAGTATAGTAAAAACAGTTTACTATGCTTCTGTTATGAATGAACCAATTGGTAACAACCACTGACTCTGTTCATTCAGAAAAGGAAGGATCCGGTAACTGACAAATTTACAGACCCATTCCCATCTCTCCATCATGACACATCTTCTACAGCAGCTGGCAGGAGGGGGGGGGGGGGGAGACAGCAGCTCTGGTTGTCTCGAGGATTTTT
>BLSH010527798.1:934765-955721 GCA_018402905.1 Glandirana rugosa
CCCCCCCCCCCCCACAAGGGAAGCACACAGGGACCCTGGGAACAGCAGAAGACAAGCAAACTGGATAGAGGAAAATGGAGGAGATTGGGTCCTCTAAATGCCAGCCCCGCCATCCCTCCTATTCAGGTGTACAAGGGAGGCACACGGGGCCCCTGGACCATGAGGCCCGGTTGCAATTGCAACCCCTGCAACCCCTATCATTACGCCCCTGCATTACACGTACAATCTATTGGGATCTGAGCACAGGCATTTCTTTTTTCTGTTATATACAGGTCAGTGACCAGATCTGAACCTAGTCCCTCTCCCCTATCTTGTGTCTTTATGCCCCAGGTTGGCGTGATGTTCACTGTAGAATTTGCAGTGGCAAGGTAGTGTATGACTGGCCAGAAGAGGGATTAAACATGTCTTGTAATATATGTGAACTAAATATGCCTGTTTTACATTGCATAGTTTGCTGCGGAGGGTGTAGCAGTGTGCCAAGGGTCCCATATGGTATTTGTAGTTTCTTTTCTCCCTTATCTCCTCTTTTTTTCCTCCTACTACCAGAGACTGCCTTACCAAACTAATACTTTTGGTACTGTCAAACCCTTAGTAAAGAGATAGTTCATGCTATTTGACCTTATAGCACCAGACAGAAGGCTTTTAGTACACTTTATAACTTATCATTAGAGGCCAAAGACAAAATGACCATATATGGCTGTGACACCGATTGACAATTTAATTATTTGTGGTTCCACAGTCTTTGATGCAAGCAGTTATGAATGTGATCATCTCTAGGAGAGAGCAGCTGCAGGCCTAAAGTTGGATATATACGCTACTAGCAGATTTTCACCACCACACCAACATTTGTAAGGTTAGGGGAATCCATTCAGTTTTTTTGGTCAGCCCACCCGGCTGATTGAAAAAGAAGAAAAACTGATCTATGTATGGCCAATTTAAGGGAGGATGTCCTTTACTTTAGAAGAGATATCCCATCCCCTATTCTATCCAAAGCAAACAAAGAAAGTTTTTTGTTTTTGTCAATAACAGCTTGCAACATTTTTCTTTAACAAAGTTTTTATTTGTTAAAAAAAACAAAGAATGTTTAGGCTTAAAGAGGAGTTCCAGCCACTTTTACAAGGTGGTCTTAAACTAAAGACCACCCCTCCATCCCTCGTTTTTGGGCATCTATTTTTTTTTTTCTTTCCTACCTTTTCAGAAGTGTTCATCTGTCCTAGCCCGGCCGCGGTAAAGTACTTTTCTGTGGCGAGCCCTCCTCCTTCTCCCCTGCTGCCTTCTGGGACCTGTGTGTGTCCCAGAAGATGAGCTGGCCATTCACAAAGGGCCGCGCGACTCGCGCATGCACAGTAGGAAATCTGAAGGCTCCACTGCCGGTTTCCCTTAGTTGGAATGGCCACGCCTGCACCCAAATCAGTAGACGCATCGGCCTCGGGGGGCCAACATCGCGAGCTCCCTGGACAGCCCTTATTAAAAGTCAGCAGATACAGAACTTGTAGCTGCTGATTTTTAAAACAAACTTTTATTTTTGTGGCTGGAAGTCCGCTTTAAAGTGGTTGTCAACTTGTGACAAGCACTTTAACCTACAGGTAAGCCTATAATAAGGCTTACCTGTAGGTGCCCTGCATATCTCCTAAACCTGTATGGTTCAGGAAATACGCAGTGTTGAAGCTGTGCCGACGTCATGTTGGCACATGCGCAGTGAAGAAACAGCCTCCGTGCCGTGAATGGCAGCTCCCGTGCGCATGCGTGGGAGTGACGTCACACGGCTCCGGCCAGTCACAGCACCGGAGTCGCGGCCCCAGAAGGAAGAGGGGCAGAAGATAAATGTGGCCAGCACAGGGGACAGCGCTGGACGTCGCAGGCTTCGTTTGCAGGTAAGTGGCACATAATAAGCTACAATGCGGTGCATAGTAGGCCATTATGATTCTACAGTACAGGGGAATATAGAGGAAAGTATCCCAATCTGGGTTTACTTCCTCTGTAAGATATACTTTAAAGCAGTATTATGCCCCTTCCACACTTGTGTGACTTGTCCTGGGACTGCAAAGTCGCATGACAAGTCATACCCCTTGATTTCCAATGAGTACCGTTCACATCTGTGAGACTTCAAAGTAGTCCCTGCACTACTTTGGTCTGACTTTGATGCGACTTGAGGTCCATAGACCTCAAGATTACACAGGTATTGCATCAAAGTCGCAGGGCAAAGTCGCTTCAAAGTTTTCAAGTGTGAAAGGGGCCTTAAACCCAAAACCAAACATTCATTATATTGCCGCTTACCAATTCTTAAAGGGGAAGTAAGCCACATAAAAATAGGCACCGGGCAGTTTAACCACTTCAGCCCCGGAAGGATTTCCTGCTTTAGGACCGGAGCCCTTTTTGCGATTCGGCACTGCGTCGCTTTAACTGACAATTGCGCGGTCGTGCGACGTTGTACCCAAACGAAATTTGCGTCCTTTTTTCCCCACAAACAGAGCTTTCTTTTGGTGGTATTTGATCCCCTCTGCGTCATTTCTGATCGCCGCTATAAACAAAAGAAGAGCGACAATTTTGCAAAAAAACCCTAATTTCTTACTTTTTGCTAGAATACAAATCCAAAAAAACATTTTTTTTTCACCGTTTTTGGCCGATTTATATTCTTCCTCATATTTGTGATGAAAAAAATCGCAATCGGCGTTTATTGATTGGTTTGCGCAAAAGTGGTCGCGTTTACAGATGATGAGAATTTTTTTGGGGGGGTTTTTTTTTTTACTAGTAATGGCGGCGATCTGCGATTTTTTGCGGTACTGCGATATTTCAGCGGACATGTCGGACTATTTTGACACTTTTTTGGGACCATTGGCATTTATACAGCGATCAGTGCTATAAAAATGCACTGATTACTGTGTAAATGCCATTGGCAGTGAAGGGGTTAACCTGCAGGGGGCGCTCTAAGGGTTAACTATGTTCCCTGGGCGTGTTCTAACTGTAGGGGGACTGCCCTAGCTGGGGAAGGGAAGTGGTCACAGCCTTCACGTAAAGGAAGGCTGTGATCACAGCCCTTCCCCCTCACACAGAGCGGAGGTCCGTGTTTACATACACGGACCTCCGCTCACTCGCTCCGGGGGGGCCATCGCGGGTAGCCGGCGGCAATCGAGGCCGCCGCACCCGCTCCCTGGCCCTCCCCGAACGTCATATGACGGCGATTTGCGCTCACGAGCCACCTTGCCGCCGTCAAATGCCGATCGGCCGATCGGCAAGGGGTTAAGTCATAATGTGCTAGCATCACATACTAGCACATTATGACAGACTTACCTGAAGATGAAGCCCTCCAGCGGCGCACTGTCAAAGCTGAAGGCGCTTCCATCGTCACTCGGTCTTCCTTTCAGGTTTGCAGGCTTTGGCGATATGAATGGCCGAGCCGGTGGTGACATCCCTCCTGCGCATTTGCACAGGATTTGCTGTTTACGGCATGGTTCTGAAGGAATATCACAGGTATGCCGTTCCTTCACAGCACATGGGCTGGTAATGTCACCGGCTGCATCTAAAGTAAATATCTCCTAAATGGCGCACGTTTAGGAAATATTTACTGTACCTATAAGCAAGCCTTATTATAGGCTTACCTTTGGGTAAAAATCATAAAAGGGAGTTTACTCCCACTTTAAATTTGATGGCTGAATTTGTTTTCTTTTTATGCGTTCTTTCCTTTATTTTCACTTGGTTATCTGGCCACTAAGTTTGTTTTTTGTTTCAACAGAACAAGCTCTCCTGCAGATGTAGCATTTGAGAGTTTTGAGACAAACCATTTAACACAGACAGGGCTGCCAACATTGATCAGCTTTTATTTATTCATGTAAAACCTTTATCCCAAAAGAAAAAAAAACTGTTAGTGTAACTGTTTGTGTGAGCTGGAGTTTGGCTTCAATTTGTTAGTGTATCTAAATCTGTTAGTCCATCTTCCCCAGACTGACAATGCTACAGTCTGCTGTGCCCCTTGTGCTCCTTAAAGCGGAGTTCCACCCAGGTAAAAGTCAGCATCTACAAAAAGTGTAGCTGCAGACTTTTAACATTGGGACACTCACCTGTCCCACACTCCAGTGATGCGGTCGCCCCGAGGGCTCGCTCTTCTCCCCCTCCCCTCGGTGGCGCCGGCATCACAAGTGTGGGCACCTGGCTTTGGCCTCAAAGCCGGGCGTGTGCTGTGCATGTGTGAGTCGCGCTGAGTTTCAGAAAATTGCCAAGAGGGAGGGGGAGGAAGGTGAACTTCCTTCCAGGGCCGCGGCTCCAGGAGAGGAAGTGGACCTGGGACCCTGTGAAAATGGGGTCCCCAGTCCCCCCCCCCCCAAAAAAAAATGACATGCCAATTGCGGCATGTCAGGGGGTCACGTTCCCTTAAAGCAGAAGTTCCACTTTTGGGTGGAACTCAACTTTAACTACTTGCTGACCAGCCACTGCGGCAGGTTGGCTTTGCAAATCACCGTACCGGTACTATAGGCTATAGCAGATGCGCGCCCCTGGAGCCGATCTGCCTGGCCCAGCGGCTGCGATGTCCGCCGGCCACCCGTGATCGCTCCACAGAGAGCCAGAACGGGGATCTGTCAATGTAAACAAACAGATCCCCGGTCTGTTAAGGGAGTAGAGAGAGATTGTCTGCTTCTAATACTCAGGAACAGCAATCTCTCTCCCAGTCACTACACTCCACCCACAGTTAGAAACACCTCCCTAGGGAACACTTAACCCCTTTGATCGCCTCCTAGTGTTAACCCCTTCCCTGCCAGTGACATTTATACAGTAATTAGTGGCTATTTTTAGCTCTGATTGTTGTATTGGTGTCACTGGTCCAAAAAAAGTGTCAAAAGTGTCCGATCTATCCGCTGCAATGTCGCAGTCCTGCTAAAAATCGCTGATCACCACTATTGCTAGTAAAAAAAAAAATAATAATAAAAATGACATAAATCTATCACCTATTTTGTAGATGCTATAATGTTTGCGCAAACCAATCAATATACACTTATTGAGATTTTTTTTACCAAAAATACTTAAAAGAATACATATTGGCCTAAACTGATGAAGAATTTTTTTTTTATAGATTTTTTTTGGATATTTATTATAGCAAAATGTAAAAAATATTGTTTTTTTTTTTTTTCAAAATTGTCGGTCTTTTTTTGTTTATAGCACAAAAAATAAAAACCACAGAGATGATCAAATTCCATTAAAAAAAAAGGATTTTGTTTGGGTACAGCATTGCACGACCGCACAATTGTCAGTTAAAGCGACGCAGTGCCGTATCGCAAAAAATGGCCTGGTCATTAAGGGAGTAAATCCTTCCGGAGCTGAGGTGGTAATGAAGAGTAAGGGCATTCTATTAGAGGAGGTGTGTTACTGGCTGGATCACTAGGTGAAAACCGAGCGGAAAAAGAACAAAACTAAAGAAAATAAATAATACAAATTCAGCTATCACGTCTAATGATTGGTAAGCTGCAATATATATCATTTGTGGTTTTGAGTTTAATACCACTTTAATGTTTAATATCAAAGTGAACTGTCTACACAAAGTATAAGTGAAAAATGTCTATTGTCTAATTGAAAACAATTTTTGTCTGCATGTATCATAGAATGTATCCTGCGTCTGTTTCATTTCTATCTATGTCATCTTTTAGTTGACTGTATATTATATGAAGAATTTACTGCACTCACTGCAGTTGGAATATACACTTAATATATGAAAACATAAAAAGTGACACTTAGAAGTATTGTGCCGTTATTTATACTTCATACATCTCAGAAAAGACACACTTTTCTGCACACAGTTATGGACAAATCAATCTAGTTTTATCTGTGTATTTTATAAACCAATATAGATGTGAACAAGAAAAAGAGTTATGATTATGAAATAAAAGAGATGGAATTTTGGAGATTTTTATCATTTATTGTAGGTCTTCCTTATTGATGAAATGTATATTTTTAAAGGAAAATCAAATATTTTTCTTGTTTTTAAATGTGGAAGGTTAAGTACCTCTTTTGAGATTTTGTTGCTGTGTCCCCTTTGGAATAATCTCCTATTACTTCCTGCTCTGGTGACACAGGAAGGGATGGGCAATTTCCCCAAAGTGAGAGGAAATGTAATCTTTTATAGCTGTCACCAGAAGAAGCAACACGATGTGGAGATTGTGCTTCGTCTCCTATTCCGATAACTGCAATCTTGTATGATTTTCTTCATTTTTGGCCCTGTCATAATGATAACCAGGATTGAAAGTGAAAGAGAATGTGGGTACAAAACCGCAATAAAAACAGACAGCAAATTTATTCTTTCCTTAATCCTCGCCATGCCCAAAAGCAGAAAAATTTTTTGGCTGCTGTTCCACTTCAAATACAGTTGTGCTCAAAATTTTGCATACCCTTGAAGAATTGGTAATATACGGTATGTACCCATATATATTGAGGAACATCCCCATATGCAAAAAATTGGACTTTCCGGGCACACATGAGACTAATCAATTAATATTGAATAAAATGAATCATTTATTATATAAGGTTAAAATTGGTCACAGGAACAATAAAATCAAGGGAAAATTTAACATATAGGGTGCCCATATGGATCACCCACAAGGATCTACAAGGCTAGACAGACTACATTATGCCAGTACATGATACGATATACAATTCTGATACATGATACCAAAAGACTGTGTACATAAAGAGTCAAGGATGGACGGTCGACGTGCTTCGCTAAAAAGCTTCTTCTGGACCTTGTCCTTGTAGGTTGTGGCTATCAAGGCTCCAAAAGGGGCAATGAATCAGGGGGGCGGACACAGGGGACCGACGTCAGGAAAAAATTGGCGTCAAAAACGCAATTTCGTCGGCGTTTTGCACCGGTGTTAATGCGCGTTAGTGAGTGTCAGCGCAACGTCGCGTTTTGTTTAAAAAAAACATTCCTCTGCTATTTTTGAACCTGAAAACGCCGGCGCTAAAAACTCCGGTTAACGTCGCTACAGCGTTAATGCGCGTTAGTGAGCATTACTGAGCGTTTTGCCGGTTCAGCGTCAAAAACGCTCTAAAGCTACAGCTTCGGCATGCGCTGGCCGTGGGTTCTGCTTTCAGCTCACAAACGCTGACGCTATCTAGAGCTCAAAAATGTCAGCGTTTGTATGGGGCCATTGAATAACATGGAGAGCTGCAAAAAAACGTTCAAAAACGCGGCGGTAAAAAACGTCCGTGTGTATGAGGCCTTAAGCTCTATTTTGCTTTGTCACTCCAGATTACAGTGTGCCAGAAGCTGTGATGTGTGCCCAGGTTTTATCAGGCATATCGTAACTGGACTTTTTTGTGGCATTGGTGCAGTAAAGGTTCAACCATGCAGCTCATTTTTGTTCAAGTATCGTCATATTGTGCGCCTTGAGACAGCCACGCCGTCTTTTTTCCAGAGCAGCCTGTATTTCCTGAGGTTATCTGTTGGTTATTCTTCCTATTCCGAACAATTCTTATGGCAGTTATGGCTGCATTCTTTCTTCGTTTTCCACTTAATATTGATAACTCTGCAGTCTTTCCCTCCTCTCAGGTAAAGAGTGTGGGTGTCATCCTCGCCAGCACACTATCCTTCCAAGCCCACATCAGTAATGTCACTCGTTCAGCATCTTTCCATCTACACAAGATTAATTGCCTTCATCCATTCATCACACCCAACAGCAAGGCCATTCTCCTTCACAATCTGGCCACTTCCAGCATGGATTATTGCAATTCCCTTCTTTTTGGTCTCCCTCTCAAGTTCCTCCATAAACTACAACTGGTTCGGAACTCTGCTGCCCGCATCATCACCAGAACCCCCTCCTTTAATCACATCTCTCCTGTCTTTCAGCACCTTCACTGGCTTCCGGTCGAATATTGATTTCAATATTCTGTTACTTACCTTTAGGGGCATTCTCAACCTCGCCCCTCCTTACTTTTCTGAACTCCTGCATATCAACAGACCCTTCCGCTCTCTCAGGTCTGCTTCTTCCATCCTTCTTAATGTTCCATCCACCCGCCTGACCACTATGGGACTGAAGGCATTTAGCAGCTCTGCCCCTCGACTTTGGAACACCCTTCCTCCTGACAGTATTGACAATATTGATTTCCTACCTATCTTCAAATCACGTCTCAAAACTCATCTTTTTAAACTAGCATACTCTGACTTCATTGGTTTGCTTTTGTAATTGAATGGTTATGTAATGTATATATGTATTTTCTTTATATATTTTTGCTGCTCTGTTGCAATCTTTGTAAGGTGACCTTGGGTGTTCTAAAAGGTGCCTATGAATAAAATGAATTACTATTACAGCAATTTTTTATATGTTATATTTTTTAGCACACTGAGATGTGTTGGCAGCTCATTCAACCTGAATGGACAGCCTAATGCAAAGCTCATTTAACATGCCAATACTGCACATTAAAATGACACTAAACAAATATCCTTATTCTCCAAAAATCTGTGTGCAGCAGCCCACCTCAGCCTCCCTAATACTTACCTGAGCCCCATCTGGATCAAGCGATGTTGCATGAGAAACTCGGCTGCCTGGGACTCCTCATCCTGATTGACTGAGACACAGCAAGGGGCGCCATTGGCTCCCGCCACTGTCAATCACAGTCAGTGGGCCAATGAGAAGAGAGGGGGGAGGGGCTGAATGAATGGACACACACAGCAGCGGCTTGGCTCAGGTGCACCTATAGCAAGCTGCTTGCTGTGGGGGCACTCAGCAGGAAGGAGGAGCCAGGAGTCCAATGAGGAACCTGAGAAGAGGAGGATCTGGCCTGCTCTGTGCAAAACCACTGCATAGAGAAAGTAAGAATAACATGTTTGTTATTTTTAAACAAGATAAAAAAAATCACTTTAACCTCTTAAGGACTGGAAGGATTTACCCACTTCCTGACCAAGCCATTTTTGCGATATGGCACTGCATCACTTTAACTGACAATTGCAGGGTTGCGCGACATTGTACCCAAACAAAATTTGTGTCCTTTCTTTCCCCACAAACAGAGCTTTCTTTTGGTGGTATTTGATCACCATTTTTTTTGAGCTATAAACAAAGAAAGAGCGTCAATTTTGAAAAAAAATATATATATTCTAAATATTTTTGGCAAAAAAATCCCAATAAGCATATATTGATTGGTTTGCGCAAAAGTTATAGCGTCTACAAAATAGGGGATAGATTTATGGCATTTTTATTATTTATTTATTTTTTACTAGCAATGGCGACAATCAGCGATTGCCTACAATACCTGTGTACTGGCTCCCTGTGTACTGCCTTCAATATCTTTGTACTGGCTCCATGTGTACTGCCTACAATACCTGTGTACTGGCTCCCTGTGTACTGCCTACAATACCTGTGTACTGGCTCCCTATCCCCTGTGTACTGCCTACAATACCTGTGTACTGGCTCCCAGTCCCCTGTGTACTGCCTACAATTCCTGTGTACTTGCTCCCTGTGTACTGGCTACAATACCTGTGTAAAGGCTCCCAGAACCCTGTGTACTGGCTCCCTGTCCACTGCCTACAATTCCTGTGTACTGGCTCCCTGTCCCCTGTGTACTGCCTACAATACCTATGTACTGGTTCCCTGCCCCCTGTGTACTGCCTACAATACATGTGTACTGGCTCCCTGTCTCCTGTGTACTGGCTAAAATACCTGTGTACTGGCTCCCTGTCCCCTGTGTACTTTCTACAATACCTGTGTACTGGCTCCCTGTGTACTGCCTACAATACTTGTGTACTGGCTTTCTGTCCCCTGTGTACTGGCTCCCTGTGTACTGCCTACAATACCTTTGTACTGGCTCCATGTGTACTGCCTACAATACCTGTGTACTGGTTCCCTGTGTACTGCCTACAATACCTGTGTACTGGCTCCCTATCCCCTGTGTACTGCCTACAATACCTGTGTACTGGCTCCCAGTCCCCTGTGTACTGCCTACAATTCCTGTGTACTTGCTCCCTGTGTACTGGCTACAATACCTGTGTAAAGGCTCCTAGTCCCCTGTGTACTGGCTCCCTGTCCACTGCCTATAATACCTGTGTACTGGCTCCCTGTCCCCTGTGTACTGCCTACAATACGTATGTACTGGTTCCCTGCCCCCTGTGTACTGCCTACAATACATGTGTACTGGCTCCCTGTCCCCTGTGTACTGGCTACAATACCTGTGTACTGGCTCCATGTGTACTGCCTACAATACCTGTGTACTGGTTCCCTGTGTACTGCCTACAATACCTGTGTACTGGCTCCCTATCCCCTGTGTACTGCCTACAATACCTGTGTACTGGCTCCCAGTCCCCTGTGTACTGCCTACAATTCCTGTGTACTTGCTCCCTGTGTACTGGCTACAATACCTGTGTAAAGGCTCCCAGTCCCCTGTGTACTGGCTCCCTGTCCACTGCCTATAATACCTGTGTACTGGCTCCCTGTCCCCTGTGTACTGCCTACAATACGTATGTACTGGTTCCCTGCCCCCTGTGTACTGCCTACAATACATGTGTACTGGCTCCCTGTCCCCTGTGTACTGGCTACAATACCTGTGTACTGGCTCCCTGTGTACTGCCTACAATACCTGTGTACTGGCTCCCTATCCCCTGTGTACTGCCTACAATACCTGTGTACTGGCTCCCAGTCCCCTGTGTACTGCCTACAATTCCTGTGTACTTGCTCCCTGTGTACTGGCTACAATACCTGTGTAAAGGCTCCAAGTCCCCTGTGTACTGGCTCCCTGTCCACTGCCTACAATTCCTGTGTACTGGCTCCCTGTCCCCTGTGTACTGCCTACAATACCTATGTACTGGTTCCCTGCCCCCTGTGTACTGCCTACAATACATGTGTACTGGCTCCCTGTCCCCTGTGTACTGGCTACAATACCTGTGTACTGGCTCCCTATCCCCTGTGTACTGCCTACAATACCTGTGTACTGGCTCCCAGTCCCCTGTGTACTGCCTACAATTCCTGTGTACTTGCTCCCTGTGTACTGGCTACAATACCTGTGTAAAAGCTCCCAGTCCCCTGTGTACTGGCTCCCTGTCCACTGCCTATAATACCTGTGTACTGGCTCCCTGTCCCCTGTGTACTGCCTACAATACGTATGTACTGGTTCCCTGCCCCCTGTGTACTGCCTACAATACATGTGTACTGGCTCCCTGTCCCCTGTGTACTGGCTACAATACCTGTGTACTGGCTCCCTGTGTACTGCCTACAATACCTTTGTACTGGCTCCCTGTGTACCGCCTACAATACCTGTGTACTGGCTCCCTGTCCCTTGTGTACTGCCTACAATACCTGTGTACTGGCTCCCTGTGTACTGCCTACAGCACCTTTGTACTGGCTCCCTGTGTACTGCCTACAATAACTGTGTACTGGCGGCTCCCTGTGTACTGCCTACAATACCTGTGTACTGCCTACAATACCTGTGTACTGGCTGCCTGTGTACTGGCTACAATACCTGTGTACTGGCTACAATACCTGTGACCTGGCTACCTGTGTACTGGCTACAATATACCCCACCTGTGATGCTGAGCTGCATACTGTGTCCTGTGATACTGAGCTGTATACTCCTGATACAATATGTGGAATACAGGGGACGGAGTGGGTAGATTCCATAAGGGGTTAGGGCTTAGTAGGAGGGGTCAAAAAGGAAGGGCGGGGCCTGGAGCCCCCCCATCCTGAAAATTCATCAGTCGCCACTGGTGGGGCACGTAGACATCTAACACTGAAGTGTGGCAAATGTGAAGTTTCTTTAGGCAACCATGGCTCTTGAACAAAGCGAAGATTTGGGGACTTGGCACAGTACAGAGTCGCTTTAAATATCTGGATTTTTACAAAAGTGCTCTGATTCTGTGTTGAGAATAAAAATATCAAAACTCTATTTACAATTTTAAAGCTCATTTTGAGATCTTACGCCTTTTTATTTTGTTATAGTCCTGTTTCTTCTCATTATGATTTTTGACTGCTTTTTGATTGAAAATATCTTAAATTACCCCTTTTCATTAAAGAATATGTTACCCCAGCATTTCATATTCCCTGTCTGTTGTACCATGTAAAACAGTATCCTGTTCTCTTTGTATTGCTTTCTCTGTGTGAAATACCTGGTGTTCCTGCCAGTCCTCCTGTCCTATTTCAAACTGACCACACTAAGCATGAGAGCACATCTATTACAGCATGGTCAGTTTTCTGGCTGGCCCCGGGGGGAACAGCCTGTGCTGACACTCCTGCACAGCCATTCACTGGTAAGATCAGTGTACTGATGTTTCTCTACCCCTATCTCTGCAAGCCCTCTTTTGCAGCTGAGAGCAGACACTGATCACCTATATAAAAATGAATAAATAAGATATGTATAACATATATATATATATATATAGATATATATATATATATCTATATATATACAGTATATACAACGGTTTTGCCCTATTTCTATTTTAAACTAAATGGGTTGTTTTACAAGGCGAGGGTTCACATATACTTTAGAGGGTGGTGTTTTTTTTTTTTTTACCTAAAATGAAGATCCAGGTTTATACTTATCTGTTCTGTGCCAGAATATTGCACAGAGCTACCCCTTACCTCCTCTTCTGGGGTCCCCTGCCAGCACTTTCTGCTCCTCCTCTCCTGAGTGTGCCCCCATAGCACTTGCAGACGGCAATACTGAGCTGGGCTGTGTGCTTCCACAGACACACCCTCCTCACTGGATTAGATTGACAGCAGCAGGAGATTATGGCTCCTGCTGCTATCAGTCTGTCCTTTGTGAAGAGGAAGAGAGACCAGCGCTGCTGCAGATGATCATAGTGCTGGATCAAGGGAGGGGCAACAAACAGGAAGCGGAAAGTTGTTTTTACCTTAATGCTGATAATACTCTTTGATTTTAGAATCAGTTTAAAAAAATGGTACTTTGACTTTATATCTTTCTCTTCAGTGCCATATGCTGGCATAGCTGAGTACCAGTCACACCCCTTGTCACCAGTGTCCTCACACAGAATCGTAGTACAGAGGAACAGAAGGGGCGTGCTATTAAAGAAAATTGGATGTAGGATGTGAAAAATGAGGTTGTTAGTGCAATGCCTATCTGACTCTGGTGCTTATGCCCCTGGATTGGCAATCCAGAGGTGCCAGAAATTCTCACTGTGGGGGAACTCACTTTGAGTTTATTATGGCACCAAGGTCACATGCAATACAGCATGCTTTTTTCACACTGCCTCCTTGGCTGGGCCTTTTTTCCACGACTGGAGACATTTTTATACAAAACCAGCCATTGTATTACACTTTGGCACCTGAAGCACCTTTCCTTTTTCCCTTTTTATGTTGTTTTTGTTTGTCTGTTTTTGAAGATATACACTGCATTGGAAGTTGACTCACTCCCAATTAGTTTGGTGTAAGCCTTTGTCTTGGCCCTGAAGGTCTTGGGCACATGGCCTTTAATACAGGTTTTCCCCCTCCTATGGAGTCACCCTTCAGGGGAGCCCCACCTAATTCTTGAGTACGCCTTGCTTCGGCAGGTCTCCCAAAGAGAGGGTACCGCCTAGCTTTGGCTAGATGGACCGCGAGTGCCCCAGTCCCGGACAGGAGCCAAACACCAAAGGGGATCAGGGCCACGGTCCTTACTCTTCAGAGGAGGGCCATGTGCACACCCTGTTCACTTTTTTGTGCTCATTTTTTATTTCAGTTGGGCTTTATTTCATTGACTTCAGTTGGGCTTTACAAGAAAAAGTCTTGTGCTACAAACAGACACCCAAAGGGGACTTTATCACCTTTTATTACACAGAAAAGTCTCTTCCTAGGAACTTTCAAATCCAAAGAAAAAAGAAGCCACATTCAAACAATGCCAATCTTCACTGATCTGGACAAAACGGACAGAGATTCCCCGACTGGGGCCTCCTTCTTATAGGGTGTGTAGGACAGAGGATGAGCCCCCACTGGTGTCTTGAACCCCAGTCTCTGAAAAGATGACCCAAGTTTAGACTTAGGAGCAGCACATTCCAAGTTTGATTTACTGAGGCACACTCACTGAACAGTAGAATGGCAATGAAGTCAGGGGAAGACTGGCCCCAATAAATCAGGGTGGGGGGGCACAAAGAGGCCTTTTCTAGCTTAAAGTTGTAATAGCATGCATCTTTGGTTGCCTGATTTTAGGTAGGATCTGCTTGAAACATGTACCATGGAGCACAGGTTCACTCAAATATGGAACGATTGCCAGAATTCCAGAAAAATGATACTTCAGCTAATACATTTTTGTTTTTCTAATGAACTGTTTAGTAACCTAATTATTAATGCTAATGATTAAATCTATGACTTTGCTAGCATAAATCAGGTATTGTAATACTCACCATACTTACCAAAGTCTTCAGTATTCATTGATCTTGTACAGAATTACTTCCTGCAGACCAGCTGTGAAGGAAGCACACATCACAAATGCATGCTGAAAATAGGATCACAGGACACAGGACACCTATGGTTGTGCAGCAAACTATGGCTATTGGGTTGTAAAAAGAAAAGCAAAGTATGCATCAAATTGAAAATCGTAGCAATGCATAAGTCTACACCCTGCAATAAGTGTGTGACAATAAGGCCTCATACACACACGGATGTTTTTTAAGGGCACATTTTTTAGCATTTTTTGCAGCTCTCCATGTTATTCAATGGCCCAATAAAAACGCAAGACGTTTTTGAGCTGTAGATGGCATCGGCGTTATTAAGCTGTAAATTTAAAGTTAAATCGAATGTTCTGAGGCTGTAGCGTTTTGGCGCATTTGAGGCTGAGCCGGCAAAACGGGCACTAATGCTCACTAACGCGCATTGATGCGGTAGCGACGTTAACCAGCGTTTTTAGCATCGGCTTTTTTTTTTAAAACTGCCTATTGACGCCGACGCTCACCGATGTTCACTGACGCTCATTAACGCTGATGCAAAACGCTGACGAAAACACAGATTTTTGCCTGATGTCGGTCCCGACGTTTTGCTACTAAGCCCGTGTGTATGAGGCCTAACTACTCAAAGTTAAAATAGAGATTACAGCAAATTTTCTGTGAATCTTCATGTTGCATGATTTTTACATGTCATAAAGAAATAGTAAAGCCCTAATGGCAGGGACAGACTGACAACTTATGGGGCCCCCTGTGTCCCTGCCCACACTCAAGCCATACCTGCACCAAGCCCCACCTACATATTGCACTATCCAAATTACATGCGTTTGTCACAGAATGTCTCTACACTACGTTCACCATAAATGTTTGCTAAGTTAAGAAAAAAAAAACATTAAAGAGCAACTATGGTACTTTTCCAAAATGTACCATGACAAAAATTCAACAGTACACAGGGGTCAACAGGGCAGAGCACAGGGGAAGCATGGCAAAGTATAGGAGTCAGCAGGTCAGAGCACAGAGGGTCAGGAGGGCACACTACATGGGGAGCAGCAGGGCACATTATGGGGCACACCAGTGCACATTACGGGGGACAGCAAAGCAGGGCACATTAAGGGCTCATCACTGGGCACACAGTAGGGCACAGGGCAAATCGTGAAGCACATCACATGGCACACAGCAGGGCATGAGGCACATGAAAGGGCATGGGGCACACATCGGTGCACATCATGGGGCACAGGACACATCAAGGGGTACACAGCAGAGCACGGTGCACAACACGGGGCACACAGTAGGGCACCTCATGGGGCACAGAGCACATCACAGGGCCTGGGGTACTCATCAGGGCACATCACAGGGCACACACTAGGGCACATCATGGGGCACATGGCACATCAGAGGGTACACAGCAGGGCTCAGGGCACATCACAGGGCATGGAGAACACAGTAGGGCACATCACGGGGCATACGGCAGGGTTTATCATGGTGTACATAGCAGGCCACATTACTGAGCACAGTATGGTGTATCACAGGGGGCACATCATGGGATACACAGCAGGGCATGGGAAACACAGAAGGCACATCATAGGGCACAGAGTAGGACACATCATAGGGCACATCAGGTGGTACACAGCAGGACACATCACAAGGCATGTGGCACACAGGGCACATCACAAGGCCCACAGCGGGGCACATTAGGAGGTACAGAGCAGAGCACAGAGCACATCACAGGGCAAGGGGCACATAATGGGGCACACAGGGCAAATGCCAGGGCACACAGTAGGGCACATCATGGGGCACATGGCACATCATGCGGTACACAGCAGAACATGGGGCACATGACAGTGCATAGGGCACACAGTAGGACACATAGCAGAACACAGGGCACACAGCATAGCACATTGTTGCTGCAGTGTCAAAGCACTGGGATCCACCAGACTCAGCGCTGTGTCTCTCAGGGCAGCCATCAGAAATTTTGGGCCCCTTACACAGTTTTAGGCCTGCCCCCCCCAGGCCTGACCAACAACATTCCCCAGGGCCCACCCACTTGCCATCCCACCAAATCCACCCACTGGTCAGGGATGTACACATGTTGCAGCCGCAGCAGGAATTATGTACATTATTATGTCACACTTACTAGGTGTAGCCTGCAAGGCATGACCTATTCAAGTGAATGGGGCCGCTCTGCACACACCCTGCAACTGTGTGCAATGCATACAGTTGCAGCATGCTAGTGTGGGATCCAAGGGGTTAAAGTAGGTGGTGAAAAGGTGATAAAATGCCTCCTCTGCGCCTGCTTTAGCCCCTTGGTCGCTGTGCTGCACAAGGTTGCAGGTTGCTTGCAGAGGGTCCCATTTACTTGAATATGTCATGCTTGGCAGGCGCTATACCTGTTAAGTGTGACAGGGTACATAATTCCTGTTGCAACATGTATACAGCCCTGGCCACTGTAGTGGGGTGCGGTTGGGGTGGTGGTAAAAAACAGGGCTCGTCTATGGGGGTTTTACCACCCCCAAACTGAAAATGTAAACAAGCCTTTACAGTCCTGCCATAGGAGGAGATCAGAGAGGGACACTGTTGGAGGAGAACAGAGAGCGATGCCAAGTGACAGGGACAGAGATGAGAACAGAGAGGGACGCCGGGGACAGAGAGGGACGCAGTGTGAGGACAGAGAGGGACGCTGGGGAAAAAGAGGGACTCAGTGCGAGGACAGAGAGGGACACTGGGGACAGAGAGGTATGCAGTGCAAGGACAGAGGGACGCTGGGGACAGAGAGGGATGCAGTGCGAGGACAGAAGATTGCAGTGCGAGGACAGAGGGACACTGGAGACAAAGAGGGACACAGTGAGAGGACAGAGATGGACGCTGGGGACAGAGAGGGACGCTGGGGACAGAAAGGGACGCTGGGGACAGAGAGGAATGCTGGGGACAGAGAGGGACGCTGGGGACAGAGAGGGATGCTGGGGACAGAGAGGGACGCAGTGTGAGGACAGAGGGATGCTGGAGACAGAGAGGGAAGCAGTGCGAGGACAAAGGGATGTTGGGAACAGAGAGGGATGCTGGGGACAGAGAGGAATGCAGTGGGAGGACAGAGGGACGCTGTGGACAGAGAGAGACACTGGGGACAGAGAGGGACGCTGTGGAGGGGGGGTGGTTGAGGACACAGGGGGACGCCATGGGGGGCAGGGGGAGGACAGAGGGGGACCCTGTGGGGGAGAACACAGGGGGATGCCGTGGGGGAGGGCAGGGGGGACACAGGGGTATGCCGTGGGGGAGCACACAGGTCCTCTGTGGCAGGCAGCATCTCTTTGATAAGAAGAGAGGACCCGAAAATCCCCCCAAATCCACCCCCCGCACAAATCCTCTACCCCCCTCTCCCATCACTTCAACATGTGCTATGCACCCGTTGCCTGTCCCCCTCCTCTGTATCCATTCATACAGAGTGACAGATCTCACATCACCAGCCAGCTCTAGCAGTGCAAGTGCAATGTCCCCCCCTCTACTGTCTATGAGAACACCGGAGCCGAGGAGGGGGGATCCTCAGTAGCCGGTGTGGTGTGCAGGCTGTCAGCGGAGAGATGGAGGTGACGGCTGCCACAGAGGCATAATTGTTGAGTCCCTCTGTGGCAGCCCGATACACAGCCTCGCAATCACCCCACACACTGCTGCCTGGCGGCCCCTCCGCTCGTCTCTTCCATTCCAGGTGATGTCATGTACAAGCACCGGGGGGTGGATGGGTTGAAGGGGGGCCGTGGGGAGCAGCGCTCTGTGAGAGGTCTTATTACAGCCGCTTTCTTAACGTGTTGCAGATCTGCTCATGGGGCCCCCTAACAGCCCCGGCCCTCGGACAGTGCCCGAGTGCCTGATGGGTCAGTCCACACCTTCCTAATGGAAACATTGGCTTTTAATTTAGTAGAATAATTTAGCAAATGTTCCTCTTTATAGTAGAAATCCAGGCTAAACCTAACTAGTCTTAAAAATGCTTTCTACCCCTACTAACACTTATGCTGAGTAACCTGTGTAAGAAAGATGTAGAGTATATACTTATATACAGTATATACTTATCTATTCTGAGCCCTCTTTGGTCCAGTCACGCAATCCAGCTTCCCTGTGTCAGTCAGCAACAGCTGCAGTGGAGAGGAGGGAGCGCCAACAACAGATGGGCCTAAGAGCTTATGGGTGAAGTAACCACTAGAGGCTTTACCAGCCATTGTCAAGTGCTCTCTTCTCTCTCCTGGCTGACACAAGGGATTGCGTGGCTGGACCAGAGTGGGCTGAAAATAGGTAAGTACTTTATATACATCTTTCTTACACAGGTTAGTCAGCATAGGCATTATGAGGGGGAGGGAGTATTTTTAATACTAGTTAGGTATAGCCTGGAATTCTAATCTAAGAGTAATATACAGCAATTAAAAATATGTTTATGTGAATTGTTAGTATTGCATTAGGTCGGGTTTGTGAATATAAGAATTCACACAGACATTTCTCCAGATTTGAAATCTCAAAAATCTGAGTGAGATAGTACGTTGTACATATGTGTTCAAAGTGGTTCTGAAACTCTGAAAAATGAGCAAAGCACGTCCTTCTATAGAGTGTATTTGTCTTGATCCAAAGCATCTCATGTTATTTCTCTCTCCATTCCTCTGCTCTATGTATGAGTAACTTCTGACAGTCTATGCTGACACAAGACAATCCCAAGAGATGCCACCCCCCCCCCCTCAGCACACATCAGGTGATTGACAGCCTCTGCTGTGCATGTTTACCTATGAGACTGTGTAGAGGGGGTGTTCCCATGCCTTCCACTCAGGTCTCACATTACACTCAGCTCCCTGCGCTATGCTGTGCAGTGTCTGTAAAAAATGTTATGAGACCGTAGAGGAGAGAGAGCAGCAGATAAATAGGTACAACTTATGTAGGAGGATTTATTTAATGTCCATGTATCACCTGATGTCAGTCACTTGGTGGATTTATGTAAGGGTATACAACCTCTTTAAGGCTGGATTTGCACCTATGCATTTTTAGTGCTTTTTGCATTTTGCAGATTTGTACTGCAGTCCATTTATCATGGTTTCCTATGGAACACGTTCTGCAGTGCAAATCTGCAAAATGCAAAAAGCACTAAAAATGCATAGGTGTGAATCCAACCTGCTTTCAGGCCTTCTGCTGGGCTGGTTCCTTTCCAAGCTATCCAGGCTGTCCTTCCCCAGTGTGGATTGCAGGGCACTGAAGCTCCCTGCTTCAGCTTTCCTCCTTCCTCCAACCTCCAGCCTGGAGGCAGAACCCACCTTCTCTGGGGCCCCCTCCCAAGCTACACAGCAGCACCTCAACCATCCATCTTCCACCCAACATCCCTGCTGGCCAGGCTCCTCAATATTTATGGCTGGTTCAGCCACCCTGACAGGCCTCCAGCCTGAGGATTGGCCAGATTCCCATAAATATTCAGATCCCTGCCCCTATACCCCTGCCCACTAGCTTTTAGAATTTACCATGAAACCTCCAGAATCAGGCGGAGGCGATAAAGCCCTGATCTGCAGAGCCTGCCCTGAATCTGAACCCTGACCCAATTAACAAACTCACACAGCTACCATGAGTCAAATAAATGTTCCTGCACCTATTCTAGCACTAGAAGGTGCTACACTAATATAAAACTGGTTGCTGCAGCTCACAGAAAATGCTGATTAGGTAAGAGATTACATCAGAGCACTTCCCTATTTAATACAACGCAAAAGCTGCTGGCACCAAACACTGATTTATAACCGCACTTGGACAAACAAAAATATTTCCAGTGCCTTTTAAAATGGCACCAATGACTCAAACAACTTTTTTCTTGTTTTACTGGTCCTAACCTAGCTTAAAATATTATGGCAATGTATAAATAAGCTCATGTGCAATTGCTTTATTTGTACTGATGACTGTACAAGAAAAAGCTGTCCTTAGACACATGCCTACTGTGCCTAATAGTAAATTCGGCTCTTGGTGCACTATTAGCATGTGTAATGGATTTTTGTGGTTGAGACACTAAAATTAAAGCTTAGTATGCCAATTGTATGGAACAGATAAAACAGCGGACAACAAAACGCAGCTCTGTCTAATTATCTGTTCTGGATTAATTAATATTACATATACATAAGATAAGAAAGGGGTGGTGTGAGATGTTAATAAAAAACAGCAAATAGAATAATGACTAGAGTTGAGCGAACACCTGGAAGTTCGGGTTCTGCTGGTCCGTCCGAACTTCGGGACAAAGTCCGGGTCCGGGTCCGGACGGAACCCGAACGATCGCACGGGGCCTGGGCCTGGGCCTGAAACAGGGCTTCAAGCCTGCCTGGTCGTCTTGGGCTTGAAGGTCCACAAGCGAGTTGAGATCAGTAATAAGATAAACGACAAAAAATAATTGTAGAGTGTGGTGGGGAAAGAATAGAATACATATACATTATAATTAATTAGGTCTTGTCTATTAATCTGTCTCGACGCAAAACAACAGGCGACAAAATAGACAAGGTATGTTAACCGTATGATTCGAAATTAAAATCACAGAGTTGGTGTTTTTAGGTAATGTGTACGATTATCACGTGGTTCTCGGCTTAAATGATAATCCGTGTCATCCGTACACAGATT
>BLSH010527798.1:962061-983111 GCA_018402905.1 Glandirana rugosa
GACAGCAGTAGTAAAGTAATCTATCTCAGGATGCAGGATCAGGTCTTAAAATGGCTGAAATCTGTCCCTCACGCCGTCAGCTACCTTTCCCTACACTAACCCAAGGAGCATGTGACTGCAGCACTGTGACTCCAGCTTATAAAGAGGCTGGGTCACATGATGCACTGGCCAATCACAGCCATGCCATTAGTAGGCATGGCTGTGATGGCTTCTAAGGGCAAACCAGTGAAACGCTTGTTGATTGGCTGCCCTGCAGCTTCTCAACACGTGGAGTAAAATAGCAGAACCCCGGACCGAACCCGAACGATTTTTGAAATGTCCGGGTCCGGGTCCCTGCCACGGACACCCGAAAGTTCGGTACGGACCCGAACGTTACAGTCCGGGTTCGCTCAACACTAGTCAGCAGCTATCTCTAAAAGTTGTGAAACTAAAGCCTTGAGATAGAAGTGGGGGGGAGCATTCTGCCCACAGTTCAATTTATATACAAAATGGATATTGTAAAACCGTTGTACAAAATGGACACACTTGAGTTTGAATGAACAATATTATGGAAAATTGTTATAAAATACTTACCGTAATTTTCCTTTCCTGGCCTATCCTCACGTCAGCACACAATGGGTTAACGCCTCTTGCAGGCGCTCACATGACCAACTGTAACTAGCTGAATAAAAGACAGCCCCTCCCCCACTAAGGTGTTCGATAACTTAGCCTGCGACAGGCCACTAGGGAGGGAGTCCTGTGCTGACGTGAGGATAGGCCAGGAAGGGAAAATTACGGTAAGTATTTGATAACAATTTTCCATATTCCTATAGCTGAATAAATGGGCAGGAGAGAACACATGAAAAGGAACATTGACAATCAAGGAAAAACTGCCAAAGACAAGAAATATTTATAGGTCTCATCACAAACCTTGCAGAACTTTGACTGCATGCCCGTAAAGTCGAGTGAAAGTCTGGCTGTCTCACATACATCTTCTACTGAATCCTGGCACAACTACCCCAAAGCTGCCACCCCTCGGGTCGAAGGAGCTTGCACCTGTTCCTGGTCAGAAAGGTCTAATTCCTGAATGCCATTCTATTCACCCTGGTAAACCAACAGAAGATGACTCAAGAACCTGACGGTGAAATGAAAAGATTATCCACTTTCCTTCATCTTTTGACCTTTGCATGTACACTGGTCGCAACTTGTGTAAGGACCTGAAGTCCTCCTGCTGTGTACTCAGTGACTCCTTGTGAATGTCTGGAGGGACTGTTCCCAATTTTCCTGAAAACTGCATATCACTTTAGAATTGAGCTTTGGGGATGAACATAGTGTCACTATTTCTGGTAAAAAGACACAAAAAGGATCTTTGCTGCAATCTCCAACCTCCTTCTGTCTGAAGCAACCGCTGTCAGAGGAACTAGTCTTACCACTAGGAACCACACTGGAAATGAAGCTATTGAAACATGGGATGCCTGTACTAGTGCTTTCAGAGCCAAGCCTAAGTCCCATGAAATGGAACAAGGATTTCCCTGGTGGTTGTATATGGATTATGGCCTGCGTGAAGCATTTGTTTGATGGCTCTTCCACCAGCCTGAAAAAGAGGACAAAAGGCAGAGACCTGTACTATAAATGGAGTTGTATGTCAGACCCACCTCAAGCGGCAATTGTAAAAAAGTCCAGGATATTGGCTAGAGCTGGGGACACCCGAGAGAAAACTTTGCTAAGCAGAACAAACTTCCTTCATATCCTCTTATATATAGCGCTCATGGCCTTGTGGTCTTCAAGGTCTAAACCACCTTGGATGAGAATCCCTGCACCACTAGTCTGGCTGATTCAATAGCCAGGCTATTATGAGTCAAACTTTAACTTCACTCAGGCCTCTTGGAGAAAAGGTCCTGAAAGGTTTGCAAGGCTAGAGAAACAAAACCGCCATAATTTAAGTCAGTCACTAGGCTCCAATGCCCTCGCTCTGGTCTCCTCAGACTGGAGGCAGACTGGCATCCGATGTCAGAATCATTCAAACTCCTGGGCTGAGAGGCGCGCCACAAAAAGAGGCACACTGGTGTCCAAAACTTCCATTCTTGCCAACTTGTGCAGACGCAAAGACCTTCTGATCCATAGTCAGCCCTTCCCATTGACTGAGGAAGGCAAATTGAAAAGCCCCCATGTGCCATCTGGCCAAAGGCAGCACTGGAATGACCATTGTAAAATGTCCCAATGGGTACAATGCAATTCCTCGCTATAAATGCTGTCTCCATGACTCTAAATAGGCAGATTGTCATTTTGCAAATTTTACAGTTTTGGAAAACTACTTGACATATTTGGGTATGAAACTGTGAAGGATTTTGGAGTAGTTTAAGAAGAGATTAACTGTTTTCCTGTTTGTTCACTAATCGACTGAAATTGGAAAAAGGATTTCTAGGACAAGATTGTGATGTTTTACCAGCTCCTGGCTTATGCCTGCGACAATCAAAAACAGTGTTCAAGTAATGGTAGATCCTTATTCCCAAAGACCAATTACTGCCACTATTGCCGACAAAATGTTCAAAAAGTTTCTTGGTGCTGCGCCAATTCTAAACATGGCAAACACCCGAACTGGAAATGACAACCAGTCACCGCAAATCTCAAATGTCTCTGGTGTTACGGAGCGATTGGTATAATGGAAGTATGTGGCAGCCAGGTCGATTGACTCTAACCGGTGCTCATGCTGAACTATCGCCATGACTGTCTGCACAGACTCCACCTTGAACCTTTTGTTGTGTATATACCCATTTGGTTTCTTCAAACACAGACAGTAGGGAAAGCTCTTGATGCCTTGGGTACTAGAAAGAATGGACAAAACTCACCAGATCTGTTCCATTGGTGGCACCAGCACTATGGACTTGTTGCAGTATAATTCTTATATGTGATCTTGCAGTAATTCTTTCTTCTTGAGATCTGGTGGTCCTGAATGAAAGGATTTGGTGATTGTACTCCCAGCTAACTGCCTTTGATGTTTTTCGTCCAAACCCTCCAAAAATGGAAGCTATCCTGGCTTCCACTGGAAAACACTGGTGGGGCCCACCTTCAAAGATTTGCCACATGTCTAGCAACCTGCTCTGGGTTTTGATTCCATGTAAACAGGAAGTTTAAGCGCCCTTCACTGTGATCTGGTAAATTTCAGTCTGGCCTATAAGATTTGACCTCCTGAACACTTTTGAAGATCGACAAACTTGAGCAAAAAGGATGGCTCCTTCCTTTTATTACACTGTGGCCACACTCTGGACATTTCTTCTGTCACTCACCTTGTCCAACGTTTTATCAAACAACAACCTCCCATTATGGAGAATGTTACAAAGGGCTTGTGAGGAAGCTTTAGCCACCCTCCAGTGGCGCCACCACAAGACTCCCATTGCCTTGACTTAATGCGCCAGCCCTAGAACTTGGTCTATTGAAGCCTCGGTCAAAAGTCAGTAGCTAGGTTCAAGTCCTCCAGAACCATGCCCATTCCTGCCAGTTCCCCTTGAATTAAAGGCCATTTTTTGTAATGCTTTAAACATCACAGTTAACGCTGTTGCTAGTCAACAGGCAAAAGAAAATGCTGCTGTATGGATTTTCTGCAAGTCTGCAGGCCAGTTTTACCACAACTTCTGAGTTGAAAAGATATTTCTGCTTTCACTTTTCTGAGGTGTTTAGGTGCTTTTTCAATGCGTTTGTCATGCTACAGATGCATTTTATAGAGAAAAAATGTGACATGTTCTCCTTCAGTTGACTGTACTGGAACACACTGCACTGGGGGGGCATAGGCCATTGTAATCCATGGTAAACACTGTTCATGCATTTTTGACTCCAATAAAAATGCATTAGACTGCATCTGGTGTGAACTAGCCACAGGTCCACTTTTCAATCCGTAGGATTCCTAAAGGTATTGAAAGGCAAAGACACTTGCGCACCAGACGCTGGCAGGCTCCATCCACTCCTGGAAGTGCGTTACTTAAAACATGCATCAGCCAGCTTCATTGGATAAGGCTTGGAGACCATTGCTGTAAATTGGTCTTCTTATCACATCTCTCCCATTCTTCATCAATGAGCTTTTAACTCCATCATTATGCGAAAATAAGTCCTTCCTTTTTCATATTTGGAAAGATCTGCATGCGTCTGCGATGGTTGGGCCTGCGTCTTGCCTGTGACATGGATATTTGCTGCATTTGACATTTGAGGCAATCCATGCCGATTAATGGCCAATATGCATACAGGGCTTGGCAAGGCATTTACAATTGCGCTGCTTAAACCGCATGTGAGCCATTGCCACGTGAGCTGCTTGAGGAGCATGAAAGCCGCCCTGTGCAGGAATGCAGGTTGACCTGGTCATGGAGATGACCAGTGGTGGGTCTTATGTGTTTGCCTTTAGGGCTTCTGCTCCTAAATTCATGCAAAACACCATACATTGCATTCCTTGAGCATTCCTCACTCTTTTGAAGACATGTCCCACGCTGCCCCCTCGTACCTTTACTAATCTTCTGTGCCACTGACAAGCGTGGTGGGCTGATGCAAAAAAATATGATTTTGTCACCAAGAAAAAAAAAACAGGCACACTGTCCCTTTAAGGCCTATCTGCTTTCATCCACTTACTTCACAAGTAGTAGCAGGTGAGCCCAGGCAGCCTTCCAGAAGCAGACAGGAGACAAAAACCAGTCAGAGTGTCTAACCCCCGGGAACACAGCACTGCAGGGGAGCAAACAGCAACAAGTCTTCACAGCACAGAGAAAACTGGCAGGACTGCAGAGAGATGGAGAGAAATCAGATCCTCTGCCGGCTGCAAGACTGTTGCTGCTGCTTGGTGACTGCCAGACGCTACCCCGTGCCCCTGTCCCCCTACCCTCTGTGACATCATCCACCGCCGCTCTCAGACTGACAATAAAGCCAGGAGAGCCGCATGCTACCTATACAAGACAGGAAAAACACCAATGGTGACATTGCAGAGCTTCCTCACACCACACCTGTATAAGTGCTGTACAAGCAACATTGCCTCCCGCCACAAGGGATACCCAGTTTCAGGAAGGTTTACATCCAATATTCTGGGTCTTCCAACTCCATGAGAGGCTGAACATGGAGGGGCAGGTTCGGTAGGGGGGGATATCCAGCAACAAAACTACTTACCAACAGCAATGCACAGATGGCCTGGAGCAGACAAAGAAAAAAGAACACCTTAGTGGGGGAGGGGCTGTCTTTTATTCAGCTAGTTACAGGTGGTCATGTGAGCGCCTGCAAGAGGCGGTAACCCATTGTGTGCTGACATGAGGTATGGCCAGGAAAATGAATTTCTTTTTTTACATGGAATACTTACATAAAGATTATAATACAATATGCTTATATGTATGAAGAGGTTTTTCAGCAACAGCTAGTTGTCTCCAGTCAATGTTATCTGAATAATAATGTCTTCTATACGATTCAAAGGCTAATTCTATGTAGGAAGCATGCAGTCTGAAAGACACAGGTAGAAAGTCCAGGAGAGCTTTGCAAACAACAGATGCAGTTCCATAGCATTTACCATCACTTTCATAGATTGCAAGCTCTTCTCAGTATTGTCAATCTTTATTCAACCAGAGCTGATCATCTGATGAGTACGCCCTGCATCTTCAAATATCTGCAAACGTATGTTGTTGGAACTTGGTTAATCCATAATAGTCATGAAATAAATATATACCTTAAAAATATAAAAAGTTGTGTGACTTTTATGGACGTAGTCAGCATATTCGCTAGCAGAACTGGTAGCGCTTATATAAGGTTTGGATGTGTACAACTTATTGGCTTCATAGTTCATTAAGATGAAGAGCAAACATAAATTAGGTTCATTTAGTTATGTCCTGTATTTGCCAGCAATTCTTAACCATGCTGACTTCAGAGTATATAATATGGCCATTAGAGAGCAGAATTTACAGGCCAGGCATCTCCTGGCCTGTGAAATCACCACGTATGCTGGAAAGCTCTTAGTAATACTGCTGCTTCGCTGAATGTTGTGAACTGATATTCAGCTATGGGAACAAGATATTTATCTTTCTGAAAGAATAAAGCTGTATGAAACTCAATGTTGGGTCCTGACTGAGTCTTCACTTCATCAAGGTTATCGGTATGTTATCTTTCATCTCTCTGTTCTCTGCTCTGTGTGCCATACAATTCCCAGAATGATGGACATAGGGATCCACCTCGAATGCTTTCCCGATCAATCACCAAAGATAGGCAGTGCACACCCACAGAGCAATATCAAGGAGCTATTTTCTTAGTCATCTCGGCAGCAGTCCATTTGGCTCAAGGAACTTCATGGCACTTTCTGAATTCTACCGCTTATTACTATACACTCCAGGAATTCAATAAATCCCTAATAACATGTTAAATCTATTTAAAACCACTTTAAAGAGCATGCATTTCCTTTGAGGGTTTCTTTCATTATTGCACTTTTACTGGCTTATTATTATTATTATGTTAATAAACAGGATTTATATAGCACCAACAGTTTACGCAGTGCTTTACAATAAAAAGGGGACAGTACAATTACAGTACAGTTCAATACAGAAGGAATAGGAGGGCCCTGTTCCTGGAGCTTACCATCAAAAGGAGCTTACAATCTAACATTAAAATATTTTAACCCATAGCACCAATCAGAATGTATCTATTATTAACCTGAATAAAATTTGTTTTAAGTTCTATGTATTACTTGTAATACTTTGCATTTTAATTGTCTTCTTTGACCTGCTGCCATGCTGAATAAGCCCTTGACAGTGGATGTCAAATCTTTAAATCTGTAAGAAATATTTAGTTAATATAAAGCAAAATTTAAAAAATAATATTTTTTATTATTTTAATTATTATTATTCTATATTTATATGTACAATTTTTATAGATACAGCTCCTACTAATTGTTATTGGCAGATTCTGGAAAGCTGATTTGTGTACTTTAGTTGTGCCATTTTGTATGAATATCTTTTTGTCATTTCAATCTGCAGCTGCACCATCGACTTTGGGAGAAGAGTGGATTGCAGGTGAAGTATACAGTGCTATGTATACTGGGATGAAGCACTAGAGTGGTGAGAGATTGAGAGATTGTTAATATGGCGTAAAGTAGCAACCCATTATTTGCTGCACTTTATGTTCTGAGTGCTTGTCACTGATCTATATATGTAGAGGCTGTGCACTGTTCTGTATATTAGATACTGAATAACACTGTGAGCTGAGCACTGAAGGCATGCATACGCAAACATCAATATATGCACACCAATCACTGTAAAAGTGGATACTTAGGACTTCAATGGAGAAGTAGTTTTAATGCATGGCCTACCTTTCTCAAGGCTGTACATTAAAACTACTTTATATGCAACATTTCTCCCGTGAAGTCATCTGAGCAGACTATAAAATACATTGGTATCTACAATACTCCTCTTAACACACACAGGCTTATTGGCTACTTGGTGTGCAGGTACTACATACCATTTCTTTCTTTCCTTTCTTTTCTTTTCTTAACTTTTTATTTTCCTTTTCTTTTTTCTTTTTTCTTTTTTTTCTTTTTCTTTTTTCTTTTCTTTTCTTTTTTTTTTCCTTTCTTTCTTTCTCCCTCTCTCTTTGTTTCTTTTTCTTTCTTTTTTTCTTTCTTTCTTTCTTTCTTTCTTTTTCCTTCTTACTTTCTTTTTTTTCTTTCTTTCTCTCTCTCTCTCTCTCCTTCCACCTTCCACATCAAAGTGAGGGATGGTGTGAGCCAGGGGCGTTGCTAGGGAGTGGCTATTGGGGCTACAGCCCCAAGTCTGGGGCCTATAGCCCCGAGTCTCTTACCGGGTGGGTGCAGTTCTGCAATTTTCAGGTATGTCCTGGTCCGGAATGCAGGAGGCAGGGGCAGACTGAGCTGTGGTAGTGCGGGTTCCGGCTCTGCCCTCACCTCCACCTGTTGTTTGGGGAGGCTCTATGGGTACCCTGATGTAAGGTGGGGCTCTCTGTGGACCCTGATGTAAGGAAGGGGCCTCTCTGGGGACCCTGGTGTAAGGAAGGGGCCTCTCTGGGGACCCTGATGTAAGGAAGGGGCCTCTCTGGGGACCCTGATGTAAATAGGGTGGGCTCTCTGGGGACCCTGATGTAAGGGGGATCCGCACTCAGAAATGTAACAATATTTATAGTTTTATATATATATTTATACAGACGCATATTATATACATGTGTATACCTGCTCAAGCGTATGACTCTACTTCGCTGCTATGGGCTCTAGCCCCAGATCTTTTGTAGACCTAGCAACGCCCCTGGTGTGAGCCTTCAAACATCGGGGACTGTTGGCCAGGAAGCTGGAATATTTTGTGCTGTGTTTGATGTAAGTATTAAATATTAAATGTTTGTAAGAAACCAACTGATACATTTGTATGGACATAAGCAATAAATGAAAATGACGCTTTGCCAAAATTTTAGAGAAATGTCACCATTTTAGTGAAGAACTTAGAAGGTCAAAGTACTGTAGAAAGCAAAATTAGAGTGGCTTTTAAGAGGTACTGGGCTTTAAATGGTCCCTGAGGGGTTGTATTTGTGTTTTATTTCACATTTTTGTGTATTTCACTATCATTTGATGTTTTTTCATAAAAAGAAAAAAATGTAGAAAATGTAAAAATAAAAATTTTAAGTGACAGTACACCGTTTTTATCTAAGCAGAAAATGTGAGAAAGTAGAGGCTAAGGGGTTGATTTACTAATGTCAAATCGACTGCGCACTTTGCAAAGTGCAGTTGCACTCTGCAAGTGCAGTTGCTCCAGAGCTTAGTGAATAAGGTAAATCTTCACTTTGCAAAGAATACCCAATCACATGCATAAGATAAAAAAAAAACATAATTTTTGCTTGCACATGATTGGATGATGGAAGTTACCAGATCTTTTTCTCGTTTACCAAGCTCTGGGGCAACTTCACTTGCAGAGCGCAGCTGCACTTTGCAAAGTGCACAGTCTATTTGCCATTAGTAAATCAACCCCTAGATTTCCAAAAATCTGCCAAAGGTGAAATTGGTAAGTTTGTACCAAAACCAGTTGCACTTAAACCACTCCACTTATCATTACTGGACTTAACTGTGTATACCAAAACTGTGCTGAAAAGAGGTGATTTGGCTGTTATGCTGAGACCTTTGCCTCTTGACCTTGCCATTTGATTCTTACATGAACGGTATTGATGTAGTCATTTAAAAAAGCTATCATCATCTCCATAGATGATAGAGCACCTAATTAGGTGAACATTTTAATAAAACATGATACCATAGGAGATGCATAAGAGAAGCTTACGGTGCACCTGTCATGAGAGAAATATGGCTGCTATTGCTGACCTGCTATCCCGTCTTTAACTTTCTGAGACACAGGAATGCAAAAAATGAAGCCAAGTTGTTAGAACTTCTGATTTAAATACTTGCTCCAAGTCAGTGAGCCCAAAAGGTTGGCTTACTAAACGAGAGCTTATTCACACATTCAAGTGCATGCTGGGAAACGAAATGAAACTGCCTTACCACTGCATACCCAAATATGCGTAAGAGAAAAACAAACTGGATCTTTGCTATTTCATTATTGGTTGATTAAAGCAAACATAGCCTATTTAACCACTTCAATACAGGGCCCTTTCCCCCCTTCCTGCCCAGGACAATTTTCAGCTTTTAGCGGAGTCACACTTTCAATTACAATTGCGCTGTCATGCAACACTGTACCCAAACAAAATTTTTATCATTTTCTTCCCACAAATAGAGCTTTCTTCTGGTGGTATTTGATCACCACTGGGGTTTTTATTTTTTTTCTAAATAAACTAAAAAAGACCTAAATTTTTTTAAAAAACGTTTTTGTTTGTTTCTGTTATAAAATTTTGTTTTCTCCTTCACTGACGGGCACTGATGAGTTGGCGCTAGTAAGGTGGCACTGATGGGCACTGATGAGCAGGCACTAATATGTAGAATTGATGGACATTGATAGGCAGCATTGACATGCAGCACTTATGGGCACTGATAGGCGACAATGATAGGCAGCACTGATGGGCACTAATAGGCGGTACTGATGGGCACTGACAGGCGGCACTGAATGGCACTGACAGGCAACACTGATGGGCACTAATAGATGGCATGGATATGCACTAATAGATGGCACTGATAGGCATCACTGATGAGGAGGTACTGTCAGTCATTACTGAAGGGCACTGATTGGCATCATTGAAGGGCACCAACATGCGTTACTTATGGTCACTGATTGGCACTTTGATGGACACTGATTGGCACTTTGGTGGGCACTGACTGGCACTTTGGGGGGGCACTGACTGGCAGATGATGGGCAGTGATTGGAAGATGTGGTGGGCACCTCTGATGGGGGCTGCGCTGATAATCAATGCGCTGATTATCAGCGCAGACCTCCCCTCTGACAGGAGAGCCACTGTTCGGCTCTCTCTGTCAGCGCGCACCAAGGAAAGCCATTTACCGGCACTTCCTGGTTCACGCTGTGATTGGTCACAGCTAATCACGTGGTAAAGAGCCTCTGTAAGAGGCTCTTTACCCCGTTCGGAGTTGCGGTGTGTCAGAGTGACACACCACACCACTGATCACCGCGGGGCGCGCGATCACGGGTTATCCTGCTGGACGTCATATGACATCCAGTCAGGATAACGAAACCATCGTCCAGCCGTCATTCTGCTATAGGCCAGGCGGGAAGTGGTTAAAGGGGCTGTAAACCCTCAAGGGTTTTCACCTTAGGCCCCCCAGAATCCCCCTTTTACTTACCTGAACCCTGTCTTTCCAGCCGGTGTCATGGGTCCTGATTGGATAGTTTGATAGCAGCGCAGCCATTGGCTCCCGCTGCTGTCAATCAAATCCAATGACACGGGAGCCGGGGGGCAGGACCGAGTCCTGCTGTTTTTGTCAATGGACGCAGCAGCAGGACTTGGGAGCGCGCCCGCATGAGTGCCCCCAGGAAAATTGCTTCTTCATCAGGGCACTCGATGCGGGGAGGAGCCAGGAGAACTGCGGAGGGACCCCAGTAGAGGAGGATCGGGGCCAGAGGAGGTAAGTATGACATGTTTGTTATTTTAAAAAGTTAGCAATGAAAACATTAAAGCTTATATAAATCTCAAACAAATTAATTTTATACATTGTGCAGCTTACCAGTCCTTAGAAGCGATGGCTGTATTCGTTTTCTTTTTTCAGGCCTTTTTTCCCTTATGTTTACTAGTGAATTCTGCCAGTAGCAAACTTCCTGTCCTAGGGTGAAAATGCTCACTCACCCTACTGTATCAGGGCAACAGAAACAGAACAGGACTATAGAAACCTCCTCCTCTGCTCCTCTTCTCCTCTCCTCTTCCATAATGTAGAGGGGCAGGGTCCTGTTCTCAAAGAATAGGAACAAAATTTTCTGTGCTTTTTTGTTTTTTTTTAGCAAAAAATAAAAACCCAGTGGTGATTAAATACTACCAAAAGAAAGTTCTATTTGTGAGAAAAAAATGCTAAAAATTTTATTTGGGTACAGTGTTGCAAGATTGCGCAATTGTCATCCAAAGTGTGACAGAGCTGAAAGCTGAAAATTGGACTGGGCAAGAAAGGGGGGGGGGGGGGAGAGTGTCCAGTATTGAAGCTGTTAAAGCAGTTCTAAACCGAAAAACAAAAAAGGAATATATTGCAATTTTCCATGTGCAGCCGCCCACATATTAGTTAGTTTTTTTCGTTCAGCCAGTGGATTGAACGAAATACAGCTGACCCAATTCTCCCATTCACCCATTCAAAGAGTATGGGGAATCGTCCCCGCTGTGTCTTTGTATTCTGATAGGGGGGAGACTCCTTGCCATTAGAATACACTGATCAGTGCTGCAGGCATTGGTCGAGCGGCAAAAATCTGACAGTGGTTTAACAGAAACTGATTAGTAGATTGATTTCTATTAAACCACTGTGCCCACATATGGTCCCTGCTGAACTGGACGAATTTCAATCCATTTATGGTCAGCTTTCATTTTCTTTTATTCCCCACCCTCCCTTGTCATATGGTCAGTAGCACACTTCCTGTATTAGGGTGTCTGCATTCCTTAAACAGTAGAATTATCAGTCTGGGGGGGAAGGTTAAGTTAGACTAACAGATTTAGAAAGGACATGACAAACAAATTGAAGCTTAAAGTGGTTGTCAACTCGTGCACGGTTCAGGAGATATGCAGTGTACTAGATGTGCCGATGTCATTTCGGCGCATGCGCAGTGAAGGAACGGCCTCCGTGCCGTTTCTTCACTGAGATCGTACCGTAACTGGGGGCTCCAGGGCGCACGTATGGGAGTGACGTCACGCGACTCACAGAGCCGGAGATCGTGGCCCTGGGAGGAAGAGGGGCTGAAGATGGACGCAGCCAGCACAGGGGACAGCGCTGGACATTGCAGGCTTCGTTTGCAGGTAAGTGACACATAATGGGCTAATATGCATCTACTTTGCAGAGGAATGTAGAGGAAGTAAACCCAATCTGGGTTTACTTCCTCTTTAACTATAGCTAACACTTTTTAAGCAGTTACAACAAACAGTTTTTTTTCTTTTGGGATAAATAAATAAAAGCTGACCATTGTAAATACCCCTGTCAGTTGTAAATGGTTTGTCACAACACTCTAAGGCTCCATGCACACTGGACGTAAAAAAAACGATCTAAAACCATCAGTACTACAGTAGCTTTGTAGTGAGTTTTTCAGCTTTTATCAGCGTTAATGCACCAGCGTTTTTAAGCATTTTTGAGAGTCTGTGTTTTTGAGTGTTTTCTTTTTTTTCAATGGATCAAAAACGTCCAAAAACGCTGGTGAGCAGCGTTTTTGAGCATTTTTGGGCGTTTATGGTAGTTTGTAATCTTTCAATGTTTTTTATGGTCAGAAGAACGACAACAGCCCATAAACTCCACTGTTGACAAACAACAATAAACGTCCATGTGTGCATGGACACATAGGATAACACAGAGGGGAGTTTATAGGCTGTTGAAAAACCGTCCAAACGCCCAGAAAGGACCGTTTAGCAGCTACAGTGTGCATGGAGCTTAACTGCTATTTTGTCTGGACAGCTTGGACTGTTAAAAGAAGGTGAACAATAACAGACTTATTGGCTGGACCACCAGATGAAAATAAAGGCATAATCATTTAAAAAAAAAAAAAGAAAAACCCCAAAAGAACGGAAAAAAAAATCAAAAGAAAATGAATGCAGCCAAGAATTGGTGATCTGCAATTTATTACATGTTGGGTTTAATAACTCTTGAATACAGAATGCAGAATAACAAACAGAAATGTGATTTAAATTGTACTTAAAATGTGCTTTAAATTTCTTGGGGAGCCTTGGGAAAGTCTTGAGTTGGAGCACCCAATATATAATATATAAGATAGTGCTGCAAATTATCTGTTAGTGACGAGATTTGACAACTGTTGTTCTGCCTATATATACATATTCTAAGTGGTCCAGTATTCCTGTTCTTATGACGCTGGAGATTAACAATATTCTGATTTGCTGACTTTTAAAACGAAATCCCATTGCACAAGTTTGTTGTTTGTCTTCATCCATGCCATTCTCTACTGAAGATTGGCATTTTGTAATGAAAGGGCTGCTGCTTGGATATCCTGTGTAAACAGAGTTTTGATTAAATCATTTGGGGATTAATAAAGATAGATGTCTGCCACCATCAGGAACGCTAAAGCAAGGCATTTATTTCAGCCGATTCTTGTGGGGTGTTTTTAATGCAGAATTTGCATTGTTTTAACACTACTATTGAAAAAAGAACAATTAAACAGATGGTATCCAGTAACTCTAGAGTAATATGGTAATGTTTATTATTAATTATTTTAATGAGCAATACACCGTGATCCCCTGACATGAATTGCAGAAACGAGTTTAAAGTGAATGTTGTTTTTTTTTTTATACTGGTAGTGTTAAGTCCATCTCCACATTTCTGTCAATTATAATACCAAAAAGCAGGGAGTTAAATCATTAACTGTTTAAAGAAGAATGCTGTCTATTTAAAAAAACACACAACATTGAGGACATATTAAAAAAAACCCTAAAAAAGAAAAACTAACAAACCTATAAAAAAATTATATAAAATGACATATTTTATTCACAGTGTATTGATATAAAATACAAGTTAAATGTTGTTCAACATACATATCAACTTCAGATACATCAATTTTCTCCAATACTGGTATTCAAATATATTGGTTAATTCACAATGCATAATTCAAGTATTTCATTCAAGTAGGTATAGGTATCAAAAATCCCATAGAATGTTTTTGCATTGCAGATTTCTGTCCCTTATTTATTCATGAAGAAGCAGGCGTTGACCAGAGAAATGTGTTGAATTTTTGATACCCTAAAACTTACATAAATGAAATAATGGAATTATGTGCAATATTGTGAATTAACCAATATAGTTGAATATAAGTGCTGGGGTATCTGGGGTAAATTGATCTATATGACGTTTATATATATGTGGAACAGCGTTTAACTTGTATTTTATATCAATATCTTATTGTGAATAAAATATGTAATTTTATATAATGTTGTTATGAGTTGGTATTATATGAGTTAGAGTATTTTGTTTATATTTAATTTAGGATGTGGTACCTTTATAGTATTATAGATATTGATATGCCCCCTCTTACTTTTTTTTGGATTGTTTCTTTTAAATTGTGGCACTGTTTAAATTATTAAATATAGTTAATTAATTTATTAAAATGTTGGTTCTTAGCAATTAGAGAGAAGCTAATATACAGTCTAGTACAAGATGGCCTCATAAATTGTGAATGCTATTTGCAAAAACAGGGAAAAAACATACAGATGTAATGACTCTTTCTCAAACTGCTGGTCTTCGCAGGAGAGAGTTAGTAATGGATAATGCAGTCTGGTGTCTTGGAGACGGGGTGGAGGGGGAAGGAGACTGCTTTGCCATGATGCACACAGTGCGGGGAGACACAGCTCTAGTCCCTGCATGCAAGGGTGGCTCCATAGGATGGTGCAAGAGAAAGGAGCCACCTTAGAACAGGAAACCCAGGTCAGCAGTGATGGAACCAACTTAAGCCTGAATTCCAGTCTATGCTGGCTTACTAGGGGTTAAGTCCAATAAGGTGCAAGCCACCTTATGGACTTAGCTCTTTTATTTACTACTGACTGTTTTACTGAGGCCGAAAGTACAGCTATCACTATAGTCCTGGCACTCTGACAGGAGAAACACTGCGTCTCATGCAGTGACACCACTGATTATTCTTTCCTATGCCCAACCCTTTCCACCTGCCCAGCCCTCTTCTACTCATTCACGGAAAGCTGTGTGTTATGGGTTCACATGATACAAAGCTCTCTGTGGCAGGAGGAGAGTGGGTGGGCGGAGAGGCTGCATATGAATCTGACAATAAGGTCCAGCATCAGAGTGCTGGGTGTATAGCAATAGCTGTATTCACAGTGCCCAGTAAAAATAAATATTGTAAACTAAAGGTATAAGTTCTCGAGGTGGCATCCACTTTGTTGGACTTAACCCATAATAATTCAGAACAATTCAGAAAGTAGCTGAATTCCAGGCATTCAGCTTAAGGCTGGCTTCACACTGGTGCAAACACAGACATTGCATGTGATTTGCATCACATGCGATGTTCGTGCGATGCAAATTCAGCCATACAGTTTGTATAGCTGAATTTGCATCGCATTCGGACCAAAATGGTACAGGACCCTTTTTTTGGTCCGCACTGGTATCTGATCGCATGGGTGTTTACACCCATGCGATCCAATTCCTGTACCATTTCAGTTTGCACTGCAATCTGTGACCAATCTGGGGGTGTCATTAACTTTACATTGGCACCTGCAACGGTTCACAGATGTCAGTGTGAACCACTTGCGACTCAGCTGCAATGCAGGAACCCGCACAGGAATTGCAGGGTTTCCCGCATTGCACCAGTGTGAACCCAGCCTTAAACTGAAGCATAGTCAAGTATTAGAATCGTAAAAAAAAAAAAAGCTGCGTGCTCGGTAAGTGGTTAAGTCAGCCGCCGTGTCATTAAATTTCCTTTTGACAGAAGAGTTGTTGCGTTTTTCTAAAGGTAAAAAAAATGTTAATTTATCATACAAATATTATCTAGTGTAGTTAATTTTTAACTTATTTATATTTTTGGTATATATTAGTGCAGGCTCTTGAAATATTCATGGTACCCCCTAAATAAAAACTCTGCTTTTGTTTAAAGAAAAAATTGATATAAATGATAGTTGCTATACAAATAATCTTGTAATTTAGTGGTTATGAAAAAAAATGACCTTTCCATTTCAAACTGCAGATTCTGTCATTTCCAAAGGTCAAGATTCACACTGGCACATTACTGCAAGCGCAACAAAGCACATTACGCATGTTGGTGCGCTGTTATTTTATTTAGAATGGCATCCAAACTCACCATCCTAATGCACCTGCTCTACAGTGCTAAATGGCACTCCAATTCACCTTACCAGCATACCTGTGCCACAGTGCATAATAACACACTACTATGCATTGTGTTGTAGTGAATTAGGCATCCGATTCAAATGAATAGACTGTTGTAACGCAATGCATATTAATGTGCGACATAATACATAGCACACAGATGTAAAATCTCCATAAACAGTGCTGTGGATTGGAGCACTGAACAGGGGCACCAAGGACTGCTGGAGACTCGGACCACTGCACTCTGTGTTGAGCACTTTCTATTGTACTGCTCAGGGCTGTAGATAAGGGGGGGGTTTGGGGTGTTCAAACCCCCCCCAGAGCATCCTGCCAAAAATAAAAAGTGTCTCTGCTCTGTCGTCTCTCATGGCGCCAGCATCGCAACAACAAACAGCAGAGCACAGCAGTCAGTATTGCGGGTGAAGTGGATGTAGCAGGTCGGGTGTAAGGCACACCGTCACAGGCACTTATGTCACGCTGTTATGACCAGGCTGTGCTGGGTTCCCAGTGGACAGATCATAGATATAGTGGAGCGGGCAGCTCTACACTCTGTACTTCCCGCCTTGGACTTCAGAGGAAAATGGAGCAGAGAACATGCAAGGAGGCAGTACTGCTGCTAAGGAGCTGAGCCTCCCTCTTTCCTTTTCGGTAGCTTGCTGCTCTGCCTGAGAGGCGGTCCTCACAGACCACTTACCACCACTGCTGTGCTGATATTGAGGTAAATGAGTCTGTGGCAACTGGCAAAATTATTCACTAATCACCCAAGCCGTGGGTTACCATTTTCCACTGCTTGGTTGGTACTGACAGTCCAGCCTGGCTCTGTCAGCTATGTTGTGGTGCTGACTGCAGAGCCAAAGGGCTGAGGGTTTGCCAGGCACAACAACATTGCTGCCAGAGCCAGGCTGGACTGTTTGCTGCCCTTAGTGTCCTGGCCCTTTTTTAATTGTGTTGAAAAGGCAATAATAAGCCCTGGTTCAAACTAGGATGTGGTGCAGAAAACCTGC
The DNA here is from genome assembly GCA_018402905.1 of Glandirana rugosa. Classification (NCBI taxonomy): domain Eukaryota; kingdom Metazoa; phylum Chordata; class Amphibia; order Anura; family Ranidae; genus Glandirana; species Glandirana rugosa. The sequence goes on from BLSH010527798.1 coordinate 979,465, forward strand.
AATGCATCTCTCTCACAAAGCTGTCTTTAATGTGGGGCAAAAGGATGCAGCTGCCCTGGGCCCAGCCCCAGTCATTGTTGGGGGGCATAAAGCAGCTGCTCCTTGCACCCGCACTGCCCGTAAATAAGATGGCGGCCAAATACTACTGGGGTGGAATTGGACTACAGCTGTGCGGCTTGGTTCCCGGCTTGGTGCTCCATCATCTCTTCCAATCCCCAACCAACTACTGCCTGACCTGCTATCACGTGACCTCCACATCCCCCTAACAGCCAATCACTCCACCCTCTAACAACCAGAACTGTGATCAGTGGGGAGGAGAGGTACAGGCCATGCTGAAAGTCTGGAACCTGTCACACAATAAGTAAATGACATGTGTGGTGTGGAGGGACACTGACAGCACCTGTTATGGTGATCAGGAAGGACCATTGTGAGTGTTCAGCAGACAATGTACAGGGATAGGAGATAAGACAGTACATGGATGGTCTCTGACCATCTCCTGTAGTACAACTGCAGTCTCTGACCATCTCCTGTAGTACGCCTGCAGTCTCTGGCCATCTCTTGTACACCTGCAGTCTCTGACCATCTCCTGTAGTATGTCTGCAGTCTCTGACCATCTCTTGTATGCCTGCAGTCTCTGACCATCTCCTGTAGTACGTCTGCAGTCTCTGACCGTCTGTTGTAGTACGCCTGCAGTCTATGACCATCTGTTGTATGCCTGCAGTCTCTGACCATCTCCTGTAGTACATCTACAGTCTCTGACCCTCTCCTGTACAATGTCTGCAGTCTCTGACCATCTCCTGTAGTACGTCTGCGGTTTCTGACCATCTCTTGTAGAACGTCTGCAGTCTCTGACATTCTCTTGTACATTTACAGTCCCTGACTATCTCTTGTATGCGTGCAATATCTGACCATCTCCTGTAGTACACCTACAGTCTCTGGCCCTCTGCTGTACTATGTCTGTGGTCTCTAACCATCTGCTGTACTATGTCTGCAGTCTCTAACCATCTCCTGTACTATGTCTGCCGTCTCTGACAATCTCCTGTACTATGTCTGCAATCTCTGACCATCTCCTGTAGTACGCCTTCAGTCTCTGACCATCTCTTGTACGCCTGCAGTATCTGACCATCTCACGTAGTATGTCTGGCAGTAAATGATATGCACAACCCTTTGGTGTGTCAGGGGCTGCAGTTGAGGCACTGAAAACCTCATTGGTTGGCCATCACTGGGATGCAGTCTCAAGCCAAGCTATACATCCACACAACAAATGGAGTTTATGAGGGTCAAAACAAGCTGTTCTGGTTTAAAGTAGACCTTTCACCATGAAGGCCTCTTTCCCACACACTGCAGTCCCTACTTTCATAGGTGTTTGTGCTCTGCTCATTGCTAATAACACGTTCTAGGAGTTTCCTGTCTATTGGCGGGTCCCCCACCTCCCCAGTCCATGGTGTGCAGGAAGTGAAATGATGTGCTTTAACCTCCAGCAACCAATCAGTGAGCAGTCATGATGTGAATGGGGGGGGGGGGGGCGAAGAAAATGTTTGTCCAGGGTCCAATCAATATGAAAGGTGGCCCTGATCTTGCACCACATTCAAATTACCCTGCCCTTACAATCTACAGTGGGTGTCAGTGAAATCTTAACAACAACCCTGCTAGCTACGGGGCACACAGTGCATGCTCGCTCCTCTGCTGTGTGGGTCGATGGAGCCTGAACCCCCCCCAGGACAAAAAATTATCTACGGCCCTGGTACTGCTAGCACAAAGTAGTTGAACCTCTGCTGCCGCAAATGGGATGTTTAAAAAAATGAAAAGAAGCATTCAATTATTACTGTTTATAAAGCCTGGCTGCACTACAGTTGTAGGGATCTGCTGCTCCCTACCCTTAGCTCCAATATTACAGCGTTATGTATAAATATGTATTAGCACTTCCTATCTCCTGTAGCCTGACTTTAAAACTCCAGCAGGAGGAAGTGAAAAGAGAGAGAAAGTCTCAGCCACATGTCCTGTCCATGCTGCAAAATCCAGACCATATGATACTATTATGCAATTATTTCTATGTTCCAGTTGTTAACTGTAGCTTCCCATAGCTACTTGATTGTGTTTCTGAATCCTCATGAAGGATGGAGTATCTCTGTTCTATTCTTATTATCTCACATACCCTTCAATCCACAGATGTCTATACATTTCATGAACCATACTGCAATCCTGGCTGTGTTTTCCCTTCGGCTTGCTTTGGGCGTTTTTCCCGCCTCAACCCCCAGGGCAGGTGTCTGTCTCGGTGCCTCCAATTCTCCTCCCATATGCTGAGCCCTTTCTCTGAGTTGACATGTAAGTAGCTTAGGTATTCATTTTTGATACTCTCCCTTTCACGGGTTGGAGAATTATTTATTATTAGAGTTGAACGAACCTCTGGAAGTTCGGGTTCGGCAGGTTCGGCCGAACTTCGGGAAAAAGTCAGGGTTCGGGACCGGACTTGACCCGAACTTTATTCCGGACTCTGAACCCCATTGAAATCAATGGGGACCCAAACTTTTAGGCACAAAAATGGCTGTAACAAAGTCCTGGCAACTCCTAGAGGTCTGCAAAAGGAAGGGAAATGGGGGGTAAGAGCCGGACAAGTGCCCTACAAAGAAATGGGGATAGGGAAATAACTTAAAATAATTTTTAAGCTAAAATCACATAAAAAAATAAAAAATGGAGGTGGATGTAGAGTTTGAGGTTGAGGAGGCGGTGGAAGTGGCAGTGGAGGAGGAGGAGGTGGCCAACACTGTTTTTTTTATTTTTGTGCAAGAAATGCACCGCTTGCCACAAATGTAGTTTTTGGAATATTTTTTTTTTCACCCAGCAATGTAGACATTTTTATTTTATTTTTGTGCAAGAAATGCACCGCTGGCTGCAAATGTCGTTTACAGAAATTTTTTTTTTCTTTAAACCAGCAATGTAGATGCACTTTTTAATTTTGTGCAAGAAAAAATAATCTGTCCCTTTAAGCAACAGCAGGAACCTCTCCCTATAGAACTAGGAGATGATTTTAGAACAATACTCTGTCCCTCTAAGCAACAGCTGGAAGAACCTTTCCCTATAGAACTTGGAGATGATTTTAGAACAACAATCTGTCCCTCTAAGCAACAGGTGGAAGAACCTTTCCCTATAGAACTAGGAGATTACTTTAGAACAATAATCTTAAAGCAACAGCTGGAACCTTTCCCTATAGAACTTGGAGATGATTTTAGAACAATAATCTGTCCCTCTAAGCAACAGCTGGAAGAACCTTTCCCTATAGAACTTGGAGATGATTTTAGAACAATAATCTGTCCCTCTAAGCAACCGCTGGAACCTTTCCCTATAGAACTTGGAGATGATTTTAGAACAATACTCTGTCCCTCTGAGCAACAGCTGGAAGAACCTTTCCCTATAGAACTTGGAGATGATTTTAAAACAATATTATGTCCCTTAAAGCAACAGCTGGAACCTTTCCCTATAGAACTTGGAAATGATTTTAGAACAATAATCTGTCCCTTAAAGCAACAGCTGGAACCTTTCCCTATAGAACTTGGTCTTATAACAAGATTTTAGTAAAGGTTCAAGATATCCCTTTCCAAGGTCGACAACGAAATTCCCTGTCTAATAACAAGATTTTAGTAAAGGTT
>BLSH010527798.1:999953-1013105 GCA_018402905.1 Glandirana rugosa
GGGTGTTTATCTCGAAAGAAAACCACCATAAACTAGTGGGGACGACAAAAATAAAAAACGCGATATTGTTTTTTTCTGGCTTTTAAAACTTTTTTTTTTTTGTAAAAAGAAACAAAGACAGTGTTTTTAAACATATTTCATGTAAAAGAGGAAGTGACTGCCCGTGGCCCATCAGTGTTGTTTGTCAGTGCCGCCCATCAGTGCTGCATATTTGCCCCATCATCAGTGCAACCTTATCAGTGCCACCTCATCAGTGCCAATCTGTACTGCCTCATCAGTGCCCGTCAGTGTAGCCTCATCAGTGCCCATCAGTGTAGCCTCGTCAGTGCCCGTCAGTGAAGGAGAAAATGTACTTTATACAAATTTTTGTGACAGAAACAAAGAAAAATGTTTTTTTTTTTTCAAAATTTTCGGTCTTTTTTTGTTATAGCGCAAAAAATAAAAACAGCAGGGGTGATCAAATACCACCAAAAGAAAGCTCTATTTGTGGGAACAAAATGACAAAAAGTTTGTTTGGGTGCAGCGTCGCACGACCGCACAATTCTCATTCGAATCGCAACAGCACTGAAAGCTGAAAATTGGTCTGGGCGGGAAGTGTCCTAAGTGCCTGGTATTGAAGTGGTTAATCAAACTTAAGATCTATTGAAAAGTGTATGGATTTATTTTTCCTATATTTGGAATACAGTAAACAAAAAGATCAATATATTTATAAAAACAGACAAGGGCCCTTTCTTGCTGTAAGTGGAGCTCACACTCTACCTTCATGCTGTAATCTCACAAGCACTCTGGGACCTGTTTAATCAGACCCCACACAGTCTGCGACTATGGCTTTTGTACCGTGGGAAAAAACAAAGCACCAAAGTCAGTATTTATGCAGATAGTGTCTAAGCCAAGACTCCGGTCTTGTAAAGAAGTGATTGCTAACGACTGAATCAACATAATGCCGGTGACAAGCTGTCACAAAACACTTAAAGTAAACCTGTCACAAACCTGAGCAGATCAAAAGATGACAAAATGTAGCAGAGATTGCTTTTTATGAAAACTCAATTTCAAACAATCTTTAGATCCAGAGATTGAAGCAGATAAATTGATTTTTTTTCTTAAACGTTGGTCCAACCCCTCTTAGCTCTCAAACCTCCCTATTGGTCCATGAAGCTGCCGGCCACATCAAAGGGCCAGTAAGGAGCATAGAGAAACCTGGCTACCCCTGATCCCACAGAGCTTAAAGCGGAGTTCCGCCCACATACATTTTTTTTTTCTGGCATCCACATAGTTAGTATTCATTACACAAAAAAGTAATTGATAGCTTTAAATCCGGGTAGCCTTCCTATTTATTTTGTACTTACATTGCTGATTTTTTCTTTACTGGAAGTTCCCATCTTAGCTGTGGGCATGTGAAGCACCCTCCTCGAGTCTCTTCCTGGATAAGGTGTATGCTGCATAACCAGCATGCACATCTCGATCTCGAGTGTATGTCTCATTGTCATAACAATGAGCAGCGATGGAGGAAGGTCCTGCCCCGTTGTTATGGCAACATAGATAACATGTCTCTCCCCCACAAAATCGCGTCATTTCCTGTCTGGAAATAACACGGTTTTACAGCTCAGGGATGCCCACTGACTCATGGGAAATGATGACTCACATCTCCCATGAGCCCAGGTGAGGCAGGAAGTGATGCGGAGTGTCGCGAATCAGGAAGTGGAAGATTACAGGGACCACATAGCAACAGGGCACTTAGGGTGAGTATACTTTTTTTTTTTTCCAAAGGTGATTCATCATGCATAGAGGATTTGAAATATATTAAGATGTATTTGTGGGTGGAACTCCGCTTTAAGGGCGGGGGGGTTACTAAAACTAGAGAGTGCAAGATCTGATGCAGCTCTGCACAGAAGCCAATCAGCTTCCAGATTTTATTATCAAAGCCTAATTGAACATACTGATGTTGGAAGCTGCTTGACTACCATGTACAGCTGCACCAGATTCTGAATGCTCCAGTTTTAGTAAATCTCCCCCAGAGTGTTTTTCCTTTTTTGCAACCAAATTGGGATAATGTCTACTTTATCTTACATGAACCCATTCACATGGCATAACTTTAAAAAATATTTAAAAAATGCAGCATACCTTTTTTTTCTGATGTTCTATTCTGGACCCTTAGGCTGGCCATAGACAATTTGAATCATTAATTGGCAAGCTGAATGTACCATGTTGATCGATCGATCAACTTGGGTACACCCAGCCTGCCGGATTCACTTGCAATTGTAGCAAGAAGCTGCTATAGCCACTAGCGATAATCACTATCTTCTCCCGGTAGGGACGGATTCTCCCGCCTGCCCCTGCCGGGGGAAGACAATTACTCAGCAGGAGGGATTCCCATGTTAACACTGTCTGTGTTGATGGGGGAATTGTTCAAATTTCTTTCCTGCAACCGTCTGTTGCCGGCCTTAAGCCCAGGTTCAGAAATCGCATGTGATCTCTGAGCACTGCGAGTTCACCATACAGTTGTGGCTGAACCCGCATTAAATTTGCACAAAAAAAAGGTGCAGTGACTTTTTTTCCCACAGTGGAATCGCATCGCATGGCTGTTCTCACCTATGCGATCTGATTCATGTGCGAGTTCGCAGTTCGCACTGCGATCTGTGAACAAAACTGGGGGTGTCATTAACTTTGTAATGACACCCACAGTGGTTCGCAGAGGGCAGTGTGAACCACTGTGATGCGATGCGGGAAACGGCTCTGTAATCGTGCCGGTTCCCACATCGCACAAGTGTGGACCCGGGCTCAAGGAGTTGTAAAGTCTCCAGGTTTTTCACCTTAATGCAGTTTAGCATTAAGGTGAAAAACCTTTTGCTGTGCAGCTGCCCCCCAGAGCCCCCCCCCCCTTTTACTTTCCTGAGCCCGATCATTCCTGCGATGAGAACGAGCCCAGCAGCTCCAGTCCTCATTGGATAGATTGATAGTAGCAGGAGCCATTGGTACTGTCAATCAAATCCAGTGACACGGGAGCCGGGGGCAGGGCAGAGTCCTGCTGTCTGTGTCAAGGGATGCAGCAGTGCGCCCGCATGGGTGTCCCCATGGAAAACAGCTCTCTGTGGGGGCACTCAATGCGGGGGAGGAGCCAGGAGCGCTGCTGGGGGACCCCAGAAGAGGAGGTTCGGGGTTGCTCTGTGCAAAACCCTTGCACAAAGGAGGTAAGTATAAACATGTTTGTTATTTTTTTTTAAAAAAGAACGAACCTTTAGGCTGGATTCCCCACATTCCAATTCGCATTGAAGGAGATTGTGACCGGCTCTCAATGGAGCCAGTTCACACATCTCCACAGTGGCTCAGGTGCGAATTGCACAGGAGCCCTGTGTGTCTTTTGGTCCATTTCAGGTCCAAATTCAGCCCAAAATTCGGGCTGAAATCGGATGTGAAATGGTGAATGGAGGTGCACCGGACTATTGCTGGGAGCAGCTGCGTTCTCTAGTGTGAACCCCGCTTTACTATCACTTTAAGCAAATTCTAGTTTAAGAGGGGGCAGGCAACTTTGTTTTCCTTAATTAGCTCTGTCTGTACTGTGCAGCTAAGTCTTCATTATCAGTGGGATTGATTTTCCTAAAACTGAAGTGTGTGAAATTTGGTGCAACTCTGCATAGAAACCAATCGGCTTCCAGGTTTTTTTTGTGAAAGCTTAATTGAACAAGCGGAATGTAGAAGCTGACTGGCTGCCATGCAGAGCTGCACCAGATTTTTCACGTTCCAGTTTTAGTAAATCAACCCCAATGTATAACTATGAGGACAGACTTGGGGCAGGCTCACATTGTTCAAAAAACCTTGCAGTCAGCCATGACACCTACTTCTGAGAATCTTCTAAAAGGTAAGAAATATTAAAAAATATTTTTCTTTAGGCATGCTAGTAACACATAAAAAAATATAGTGTGCTTTTCCCACTATGACTGCGAAAGTAGAAATACACTTTAACTATAACTTTAGCTATCCATATCTTTATGGTTTGTTCACGCTGTTTGTGTTGCCATGCATTCTGATATATCAAACACAGAGCAAAGAATGCTCAAGAGAAACTACACTGTTCTCACTAGGACCAATTGACACCACTTTGGTGTGAAAAAGTCATTTTAAGCTGCTTTTCAGTGTATTATTCATTTAAGTCAGTGAAATGAAATCCTTAACCCGACTTCAACCTGTCTCAAGGCACAGTAATGGAATCAACGTTACCATTTGTATTTGACACAAATTATTTATTTGTGATGTGAACCTAGCCACTCAGCTTAAATGCTTAAAGCACATATATTAGCACATTGCCCGGAGGACAGCATGACTGCCTTGGAGACAGGCTCTGTATGGATGTAGACACATCTCCCCACTCCTATGCCTAACTGGTGGAAGATCCCCCCCGGTTAAACCAATGCTTTTTCCACATTATAGTGCGAGGAGAAGGCCTCCGTTCCACGTCCACGACTGCCCCCTTTGGGGCCATTTGTCACAGATTGGTAAGACACGCTCACCATACAAATACCCCCTTTGGGGATATTACTCTACTACGTTCTTACTGAACTAAGATTGTACTATAATACCTGGTAGTGTAATGTTTTTTTCCCCTACTGGATACATGCGGCTGAGATACGTAACAGAGTAAAAAGAGAAAAAAACAGCAATATTGTGTCTTGTTCCGTTGATATATCCCCTGATGAAGGGCCTTAACCGGACCCGAAACATCGAACGTTGGGCATCGAATTTCCACCTTATTTTCCATCTTCGGGCAACGGATCTTTCTTCCATACAAGATATGTACAATCATTCCCACAGCAAACACCTGTGGTAGACTGTGTAAACTGTTTCATCAATTTTTGACCTATAATTGTTGTGTATTTTGATTGCATGTACCATTTTCCTGTATTTACCTATAGCAAAGGGTGAACCCTTCTTTGCTTTTTAATCAATTTAATACTACATAATAAAATCTAGTCTTTTTTTTACTAACTACCGTGGTGATTTGCTGCCTATTACAGTCCCATATAGGGGGTTTATTTGCCTTTTGCTCAAAGCACATATCAAGGCAAAATTTTAAAAGAAAAACATGTGTTACATATCTGCAATATATGCACCTTTTCCCATGTTTTATCCTTTCAAAGAACCTGCAAGTACATAAAAATACCTGTTGATCTGCCAGAAGTACTCAGCTCCTAATCCCTGATGTAGGCTGGCTGTGTGTTTTGCTGTTATCAAACAGATATAACAAAATGCTTCCAATGATATATTAAACAGACCAAAAGGAAGCAAATAGGAGAAGACCATTGACAGGGTTTGCATGCACTTTAAAAGCATGTAATTTGCAAAGTGGTAGATTTGGCATTTATGTACTCTGAATTTTAGTGTGTATATATATATATATATATATATATATATATATATACATATTTATTTATTTATTTATTTCAGGTACTTATATAGCGCCGTCAATTTACGCAGCGCTTTACATATAGATTGTACATTCACATCAGTCCCTACCCTCAAGGAGCTTACAATCTATATATATATATTATGTATAATTTTTTTACTGGAATTTCTTTTAACAGGTCATACAGCTGCTGGATATTGTAACTAGACAAATGTTTGGAAATTATCAATTATTATTTACAAAATATGAATAATAATTAATAAAATTAATAAATAATAACAATATTAGCATTTTACAAATTAAGGGAGCTAGTACAGTTACAATACAATTAAATACAAGAGGGTTAGGAGGGTGATGATTGTAAGAGCTTACAATCTAAAAGGCAGTGGCAAGTGATACAACAGTTAATAACTAAATAATAGAGAAAGTAAAAGTACAGCTTCTAGGTCAGGGTTTCCTAAACATTTTTGTCTTGCGGCGCACCAAAGAGATTTAAAGATTTTAACGGCACACCTGAAAACATTTAACAATTTTTGTGGTGAAGAACTTATTTATTTTTACATAAATATTTAATATCAAATTTAATGTGAAGGATGTGCCTGCTTTGGAGAGCAAATCAGATTGAAGCGATTGTAATCTTCTATGTACTTTTACTTGCTTCCTTGCTTTTCATTTAAAGCGTAACTCCACTTTTGTTGAGAAAAAAATATTCCCCTCTGGGTGGTCTATGTACATTGTAAGGATTATAACAACCTTTGTTGCAGATTCCTACCTTTTGTTATTCTGAAGAAATCACCCTGTGCTTGTCTGTGCCTCTGTTCTGAGTGGGTCTAATGGGAGTGGTTTCATAATTAACTGTCAGGTGTGCAGCTGGAGAGCCCTAAAGAGAAAATCTACTGGGCCTGCATCCCTTTAGATGTGCTCCTATTGAAAGTATCTCTCCAAAAATGATATTTTTGTTGCAGGGGATGTCTGAAATCTGACTTGTATCTTAGGCAGACTTCTGGGAAAATTGGTGAGCCAATCACACAAGCAGGACATTATGTTTCTGGGGAGTGGTCAGTATACACCAGGGATATGCAATTAGCGGACCTCTAGATGTTGCAGAACTACACGTCCCATGAGGAATAGCAAGACTCTGACAGCCACAAGCATGACACCCAAAGGCAGAGGCATGATGGGACTTGTAGTTTTGCAATAGCTGGAGGTCCGCTAATTGCATTAAGTCCAGGTAGTCATATTGCAATGCATTCTCAGAAAATTACAGGGGCTGCAGATTGAAAAGGAAAGGTCATTTTTAATAACATTCAATTGCAATATGATTAAATATCGCAATTGTACACTCTATATTATTTTTTCTTTATTTGCTAACTTTTCCCCACAAAAGTAGAGTTACCCTTTAATAGTTTCCCTTTCAGAGTTCCAGACTTGATTAAGTATTTCTCCATCGCTTTAATGAATAAACTTTATTTATAAAGTTGGAATGGAACAGTCTCTATTATTATAATATAATTAGAGCTTTCCTGAGATCTCGCACAAGTCTCGCGTTATGAAAGGAACCAATGAATGACAGACTGACAGAGATTGCATTTTTATATATGTTACTTTTTAAACGTTTGCAAAATTGATTTACGATTCAATTTCTCGATATGTTCAAGGTTTCAAAATGCTAGCCTTATCCTGAACTCCTAATTTACTCATAAATTTGCCATTAAATGATGACTGCATTAATACATTGGGGAAGGACAGTTTATTTATTTGTGTTTGCTTTTTTTTTCTTTTTTTTAATTAATTTTCTACCACATTTAATTATCAGGTAAGTAATTTAGTTCAGTTACTTGAGGTTGGAAAATCTACTTGCCCATTTGGGACTGACGCATCTCATATAAGTTACTTATCTCGATATTTCCAGCAGGTACAACATGCAGATATAATAATATGCAGATATAATAATCTGCACTATGGCACACACATACACATATATTATAGTACTTTCCCTGAGGCTTGCTTATCCATACCCAGATCTAAAGCTTGAGTGCCAGGTGTGCAGTTTTTGATTGTTCCCTGGTTGACGAATCCTAACCGCTCAGCACCCAAGGATGAATTTTCTCACATCTAATGAAAAACGCATCTAATCAACAGCTCCACTATTTAGCTCTAATCTTAATGTTGTCTTTAATTTGTTGTAAATTGAATATAGTCTCATGATAAAGATCAGGACCATACGCTAAATTCACGTAAGTGTTCACAGAATTTTTACACCAGATGTAAATGTATACGCTTTTGTACAAAATATTGTAAAATCACTGAAAGCAACTGACCTAACCTTGACCTTCTAATTGGAATTAAATTTTGCTTTTACATTCTGCGATCTGAGACAGCCCAGCTTTCTGGGACAGTTGCCTTTTTACGTTCTATTAAAATAAAAGTGCAATTAGACATAACCTCTGGGGTCATTAGACATAAAACTGCCATGTTATACTCTAATGGCAAAACCACTTCTGATAAGCTGGTTGTAATGAGACAAGAGGAGCAGATCTATTCCCAAGCACCTGACAAAAGGTATTTCAGAAGTCCTAAGAGATGCACTTTATAACTGGAAGACAAATAAGTCAAGTAATAAGAAGCTTTTTCTGTCTAGATCGGACAGGCCACCTGTCACGGAGCTTCAAGTTCTAGCAATGTTAGACTTTCTTGATTCTAGCAATGTTAGACTTAGAATGATTTTTTTCATCCACTATGAGTTTCAGTCTCCAAAAATTGACAACAAGAGTGAAATTTAATTTTGTTTCCCTTTAGTATGTGGTTTTCCAAACAGATCTCCCCAGTTATCTGTTATAGTTATATGTCTGTTCAATAGAATAAAGTCTTCAGCATCTTAGTCCAATATTTATTAAAGCCCAATTGCAGGCAAAACATACTTCTTAGTTTTGGATAAAAGTAGGGAAGAGCTTGAACCCATGCCACATTTTTGTTTCTACCTGTGTATTTTCTTGACATTTTTATTCCCTTCTCTAAAAATCAAATATAACAGTGATCACTGGGACATGAAGTAGTAAAAACCTCACTGAGGTTTTATTCATTCCTGCTCTATCCACTTTTGTTGCTCATTGGAGAGAATGTCCATTACTTCCTATAGCACTTAACCCTTGTCACAGGGATAGGAAATCAGGGTAAATCTCCTTAAAGCGATTGTAAAGCTTGTTTTTTTTTCTTTAAAATAACAAACATGTCATACTTACCTTCCTCTGTGCAGTGGTTTTGCACAGAGTGGCCCCCGAACCTCGTCTTCTGGGGTCCTCCAGCGGCGCTCCTGGGTCCTCCTCTGCATCGAGTGACCCATCAGGGAAGAGCTTCCCTGGGGTCACCCCTGCGGGCACGCTCCCGTGTCCTGCTGTATGCGTGTATTCACACAAAAAGCGGGACTCGGCCCTGCCCCTCAGCCCCCGCGTAACTGGACTTGATTGACAGCAGCGGGAGCCAATGGCTCCCCTACTATCATTCCAGCCAATGAGGATCCGAGACACCGGCTGGAGCGGATTGCTCCTAGCCACCGCTGGAACGAAAGGGCTCAGGTAAGTAAAAGGGGGGGCTCTGGGGGGATCACTACTGAGAAAAGGTTTTTCACCTTAATGCATTAAGGTGAAAATCCACTAGGCATTACAACCCCTTTAACCACTTCAGCCCCAGAAGAATTTCCCCTTTTAGGACCAGAGCACTTTTTGCAATTCAGCACTGTGGCGTTTTAACTGAGAATTGCGTGGTCGTGCGATGTTGTACCCAAACAAAATTTGCGTCCCTTTTTTCCCACAAATAGAGCTTTCTTTTGGTGGTATTTGATCACCTCTGCATCATTTATGATCACCGCTATAAACAAAAAAAGAGCAACAATTTTGCAAAAAAAAAAACAATATTTCTTACTTTTTGTTAAAATACATATCCAAAAAAAAAAAATATAAAAAATTTTTTTTTCCATTGGTTTTGGTCGATTCTTCCTCATATTTTTGGTAAAAAAAATGCAATTGCCGTATATTGACTGGTTTGCGCAAAAGTTGCTGCATTTACGAATGATGAGAATTCATTTATAGGGGTTTTTTTTTAACTTTTTACTAGTAATGTCGGCAATCTGCGATTTTTAGCGGGACTAGGATATTGCGGCGGACATGTCACACCATTTTGACACTTTTTTGGGACCGTTGGCATTTACACAGCGATCAGTGCTGTGAAAATGCACTGATTACTGTGTAAATGTCACTGGCAGGGAAAGGGTTAACCTGCAGGGGGCGCTCTAAGGGTTAACTGTGTTCCCAGTGTGTGTTACTAACTGTATGGGGGCAGGGCTGAGTGGGGGAGGAGAGTGATTGCGGCTCCCATACAGGGAAAAAAAAAAAGAAAAAAAAAAGAAAACAGAAAAATTATATATAACCATACAATTCCGTAGATTCGCAATCTCGCAGCCGCTGACAGGTGATGGCGGTTTGCCGCCATCAGACATGGACAGCAAATAAAACTGAAGAAAGGATCTTCCACAATCTATACAAAACAGCAAAAAGTTTTGGCCCAGTATCATTTCTGTGACCACGTTTATTTATTTGTTTATTGATTTCAGGTACTTATATAGCGCTGCCAATTTACACAGCGCTATACATATACATTGTACATTCACATCAGTCCCTGCCCTCAAGGAGCTTACAATTTAAGGTCCCTAACTCACACTAAGGCCAATTTAGACAGGAGCCAGTTAACCTACCAGCATGTCTTATTGTTAGGAAATGTAGGATTTTTTGTCCTGGAATGGAAAAATCAAAAACAAATTTTTATTGTTGAGAAACATTTATTTGCAGTTATCTGCTCCATATGCAAATATTGCTCTTATTAAAAAAAAAAGTCCACTGGTAAGTATAGCACACCATCAAAAAGAAGTACTGTAATAGATCATAGGAGAGCAGATGGGCCTGATTTACTATAATAAAAGATAAAGAGCAGGAATAAATCAAGTTATGGTATGCTTACCCCTTGGTCTTACACACACACCTGGGCGAATATACGCACTGTGACTGTGATCACTGAACCTGTCTGCCCGATTGTGCACTGATGTTCAATGCATATTGTATGGTGATAGTTTGCCAATTGTATTGAATATCTAAAAAAACATAGCCTTTGTGCCTTCTGCTACTATATGGTACACCACAAAATATGTCCACATTTTTCTGAAAAATGTATTCCAGTGCAAAAAAAATGTATTCCAGTGCAAAAAAAAAAAAAAAGAACGTGACCGGATCTTCGAGCAATAAAACATGCATGGCATGTTAGTTTAAACCTCATACAGTATTATGGTATAATAGAGTAATTGTATGTACAGGTATTGAGTATTTGAACCTCAGTATAAGGAATATCATAGGTTTATTCATTTTCAAACTTCTGGTTTCATTTCTAAACGTTATGTGCAATTAAAATGACTAGCAGCAGTTAGACCCAAAGACAACAAAAAATGATTTTTATTTCAGACCCACCATGCCTTAGCTGCTGTATGCTTAGACCTTGGATTGTGCATTCCATAGAAAATGACCCCTGTTAGTGAACTATGCATATGTGTGTTTGTAGCCTGTGCAATCACATTCATGCACAATACACCATAAGCATATGATTTGCTGGCTTGTGTAAAATTGGTGCATGATTATACAAGCATATCCTTTAGTAAATCAACCCCTCAGAACAGTAAACTTCCTGAGATGTTACAGATGAGGGTGAGTTCAATACTTATACCTCTGCATTATGACATGGAGGGGTCACAGTAAAATAGCAGGCTCCATTTAAACTGAAAATCCCCTTTAGCCTAGGTTCACACCGCTGCGAGAATAAAATTGTGCGAGTTCATTCCCGCATGTCAGTCCGAATTCGGGGGCGATTTCAGAGACACATGTGTGGGTTGCTGCACAGATGTCTATGCAAATCGCATCCGAAGTCGCTAAAAGTAATACAGAAACTACTTTTGGGAATCGGTGCGGCGCCACAATGTCAGCATCGCACCAATTCGGACGGTGCCATTGCCAGCAATTGCCGCAGATTTGGCATGCGGTTTGACATGTCCAATTCCATGCCAAAATGCTCCAATGTGACCCAAGGCTTAACAAAATATTGTAGCAATAAAAACACTGCAAAAATCATTATAATAGTGAGTCTTTTTCCCAATATCACACAATAAAAAATTTAGAATGTTTTCATGTCAAAGTGTAATTCCACTTTTATTGAGAAAACAATCTCCTCTGGGTGATCAATGTACAGTATCTCACAAAAGTGAGTACAGCAAATTTACACAGTTATACAAGCTGTACACTCAATACTTTACATTGTAGCAAAGTGTAATTTCTTCAGTGTTGTCACATGAAAAGATAGAATAAAATATTTACAAAAATGTGAGGGGTGTACTCACTTTTGTCAGATACTGTATATTGCAGGATTTTTAAGAAACTTTGTTGCACAGTTCTACCTTTTTCTACTCTGAAGCAAAGGCTGTTTGATTCACCATATCCCTTGCATACTGATTCTGAATAGGAAAGACTGCTTCATTTTAATCACCCGGTTTACTCTGTGAGGTTGATTTACTAAAACTAGACTTCCAGGATTTTTTTGTCAAAGCTTAATTGAACAAGCTGAAGTTAGAAGCTGATTGGCCACCATGCACAGCTGCACCAGATTTTGCACTTGTCACTTTTAGTAAATCGACCCCTCTGTTCTGCTGGGAAAAGCTGCACGGTCTGCATTAGGCTCATTTAACATGGATGTCTCCGCTTGCTCAGCGCGCGCGCGGGGGGGTCGCTCTGCTGATCTCCAATAAGCAAGCGAATGACAGGTCTGTGTCTGGTCCGCTGTGCAGAATGGACACAGTCCTGCTATCCTCTATGGGGAAATCAGATGGAAATGGACCTCCTGTCCATTCACATCCAATCTGATCCGATCTGCCAGATGGATGGAAAATAGGACCACCACCTGTCTGTTTTTGGCAGGCAGGATCGGATTGGATGGGGTCGGGCATCAGCGGGCATGTGTCCGCTGACGTTAGCCACTCCATAGAAGAGACTGGAGGGTCCGATCAGGTCTGTCTGAAAAACTGACAGGCAGACCAGATTGGACAGCCCATGTAAAAGAAACCTTATGCTTATCCATTTATCCCCATTAGGTGTAGAGTATCTCATCAAAACTAAAATTCCTATTGCAGAGAAAGCCTACAATTTGACAGTGAGCAGTGAGTCAATTGCACAAGCAGAAAATGACATTTCTGGGGGCATTCATTCTGTACACCAACAGTGGACAGAACACCTATAGGTTGCCTTATTACATTGCATTTTACAGAAAATTAGAGTGGCTGAAGATTCCAATAGAACCATAATATTTAAAGTGGTACTAAATCCACAACAGTAAAATCAGTCTATATATGCAGCATAACATGCTTGTTATATTCACTGTGGAACTTAAGGGGTTAATCCTCTGCATTGTGTAAAAAGGCCGTTTTATCCTGTATGCATATCTATCTGGAGAAGGTCAGCTTAACACAGACAGGGTAGCCAACCTGCACATGCTCAGTTGTGTCTTTTATGCTGGAGAGAACATTTACTTGTTCTCAGAGCTAGCCAGGTCACATGATATGGACATCACACATGTGGGCGTGTATGCAGGCTGTAGTGGAAATCTCCTCCTACCTGAACTCTCCACACTGTAGAAACAGTGCAATTTATCACTGACCATGGTATACA
>BLSH010527798.1:1036580-1049461 GCA_018402905.1 Glandirana rugosa
TGTTACTAATTTCCCCAAGATTTGAGAAAAAAAAAATGGAATTACGTAAGAGACAGTGAAGAAGAGAAGGTAATGGACAAGGAAGTGGGGGAGGGATTTGTGAAGGGACTCAGGAGAGAGTTTGGTCGCGACAGGACAGACGTCGTCGCGATGATAGAGAAGAACCTAAGTGTCCGATGTGACTCTCGTTGCCCTCGGTAACCGAACGAAATCCCCGTGTGCCTCTTCTCCTCCTCACCCGTCGCAGCCTCCCCTATAGTCTTCTTGTCAATATCCTGGAGAGACACGTTATAGTAACGTATTTTGTCCGTTTACATTGTAAAGAAAATAAAGTGATTGTAAACTATAATTTTTCTATTAAATTAAAATAAAAGAAATGTTACATTTGCCTGTTTTATGCAATGATATTGCACAGAGAGGTCCTATAACTGTTCTTCTGATATCCCCTCCGACGCTGCCCACTCCTCCTCTTCTCCGTGTGCCCCTAAAGCAAGCCAATGGCTCCCGTTGCTCTCAGTGTAGCCTGTGAATCCAAGAAGAGATAGTAGCGCTGCTGCAGACAGGACAGCGCTGGTTTGAGAGAGGACTCAGGGAAGTGTTTAGGGAGGGGGTGAAGGAACAGGTAATGGAAGAGAAGAAGTGACAGAGAATGCATTAAGGTAAAAAAAAAAGAGTTTAGAACCCCTTTAATCATTGTGCAGCCAGACAGCTCTGGGGCCCTGTAATTTAGGGACTCATAGCAGATGCATGTCCTGCTATAACTATAGTTTTAGAAAAAGAAATGTAAAGCTTTGCATACTTTGCATAAGTATATCTTGTGATTCCTTACAAAAACGTATAATCACATGTTTTAAAAGATACTACTTGTCTTTAAAGAAACTAAATTCAAGAACAAAAATGTAATTTATTGCAACTTACCATTCCTTAGATCTAGTGGCTGCATTTGTTTTCTTTTTTAGGCTTTTTTCTTTAATTTGACATGGTTATTCTGCAAGGAACCCATTTTTACTGTCCTGGTGTAACATTACTCCCCTTCTGTACTGGTATCCATTGAGGGGCAGTGTTATTATAATAAGACAGGAAGTGTCATAGAACTACACAACCCCTCCCTTATCCGCACAAAATAGGGATGAGGTGTTCTCTAGTTTATCAAGGTGAGTCAGGGCTGATAATATTGTTTGATATTTCATTGTAGCATTGGAAACTCACTGCAGGTGGTTAGGAGCTCTCTGGATTATGGCATGATCAACAGGTATATTTTATACTTATCGAAAGGATATAACAAAACGCTTTCAATAGTATATTTAACAGACCAAAACGGAACAAATAAGGAAAGTTTACTGTTTTTTTTTTGAGAATTCTAATAACACACTCTAGGTGAATAAAACTGCTAGTGTTCAACGATGATGTAAGTACAGTGGAACCTTGGATTATGAGCATAATCATTTCCAGGAAAATGCTTTTAATACAAATCACTCGTATATCAAAGCATGTTTCCCCGTAGGAAACAATAGAAACTCAGGATGGCAGGAGTGTAGAGTCGAGGGAACGCCGCCCTAGGGACCGCCCCACCCCTACTCCTCCAGGTCGAGCAGCCGCTTGCTAAGTGGATGTGAGACGCAGGCAGCCTGAATGGAAAGCCGCCGGTGAGAGCGGCGGCGAGGCCGGCGTGGGGCAGCGGCGTGTGGGGAGACGTACGAAGGGGAAGAGGAGGGAGCAGACGCAGCAAGAGCAAAGCCCAGAGCGGCAGGGGGCACCGGATGGCTCCAGCCTCTCGGCGCCCAGGAGGAAATAGCAAACGGCAGCGGCGTGGAAGGAGAGGCGCTAAGCCCCAGGCTACCCCGAGCTGATCCCCGCAACAGTACACTTACCGACTGCACCAGCTAAGCCACTGGAGAGGAAGAAACTGGACCCTGGACTAGACTCCTGGAAGGAGAGCTAGAGAGAGAGGACCCATCGGTAATGGAGGCAGGAGAAACAAAGCCCATGGAGTGGTAGCTATAAAAGTGAATTTGTGTACTTAAAGATGCGTGTATAAATATTAATATTAAGTTATTGCTCCTTCTCATAATGAGGTCTCTCCCCTACCCTGATATATAGCAGCGGGGGGAAAGTAACAATTTGAGAAAAGAGACTATGTAAGACTATGTAAGAGACTTCCCTGAGAAAAAGAAGTCACTGATTATAGCTATCCACTGGAATGTGACCACAGTTACTCACGAGCACCTGTTGTCGGCTTCCTCTCTCTTCCTTTCTCCTGATGCTTCTTTCTTTTAAAAGGGATGTATGAGATAAACAGAGGAAGAAAACAGGAAAAAAAAAAAAAAAAAACGGGTGTAACATAGGAAAAGGCACTGGAGGTGCTGTCCCCCCCCCTCCCACCTTCTCCACTCCCTCCCCCCCCCTTTTTGCCCCGAGGTTAACACATAAGAATGAGGGGTAAAGCAGACAAAAATATAACAAGTAAAAGTAATCACCCAGTAGGAAGTCCAGTGGGGATACAACGGTATCTAACGGCTGAACCCAGCAACATGGAGAACCAAAAAAGCCCAATAAGGGAGGAGGATGGAGGAGGGTCAGCAAGGGGGCAGGGAACCTCAGGAGTTAGAACAAGGAATACAGATGGTACCCCCCTGGTAAGAGAGAAGACCCAAACCCGAAGGCCCCAAAGACACAAAGTGGGGATACAAAGAAAAAGGGGGGAGTAAGTCAAAGCTCTAAAGCGGAAAGGAAAGAAGAGACTTCAATTAGCTCTCTTCAAATGAAGGAGTTATTGACAGAAATGCTGACCAAGATGGAGGTCTCCCTAAAAACAGACATAGCAGCAGTAAGAGGGGACATTGGTCATATCCTGCTGAGAGTGGAGGAAGTGGAGGAAAGGTTGGAGGCGCAGGATCGTAAAATGGAAGAGCTTGAAAGAGATATGAAAGCACTACAGAGGGAGAACAGAGAGATAGCATATAAATTAGAGGACCAGGAGAATAGAAGTCGGAGGAAGAACTTGCGTATAAGGGGTTTAACAGAAAAACATAAAGACGAGGAGCTAGCAGGAGTAATGAAAAAGCTTTTCAACCCAATACTGGAAAAGGGAGCAGATGAAGAGGTGAGGATCGATAGAGTCCATAGGATAAATCGATATCAGACCAGAGGAGCCGATACCCCACGAGATGTAATTATAAGATTCCATTATGCAGAAGAAAAAGCGAGAATTACGGAGAAAATCCGGAAGATGGAGAAAATAGAATACGAGGGAGAGGAACTGCAAGCGTATTCAGACCTGGCTACAGAGACACTCGCAAGATGAAAACTGCTTAAACCATTGACAGAGCAACTGAGGAAATCTAATATAGTTTACTGGTGGGGTTTTCCGGCCTGTTTAAAAGGAAGGAGAGATGGCAGAACAGCAGTAATGAGGTTCCCGGAGGACTTGAAAGAATTTTGTGAAAAATTGGAAATCCAACCACCTCCGCTTCCAGGATGGGAAGAGAAAACCCTCAAAGGGGCGAGAGGGCCAGACGAAAGGAGATGGACACGGAAGGGAGGCAGGCGGGGGGAGGAAGGGGGAGATAGATAAAAAAGGGATCGAGGACATCAAATTGACCACCCGTAACTTGTAGATAGAAGGAGGTTAATAAGGACGGAAGAAGGTAAAGAGAAGAGGATAGACTGGGGGAGAGGGGGTTAAGGGGGGAGGGATGAGGGGCGGCGGGTGGGAAGACTCGACTGACTGCCTCCCAAAAGGCGTGGGTCAGAGGAGACACCAAGAATGGAGGGACTCCAGACCCAGGCTAGGGACAGAAGAGAAAAGAGCTGTCAGGGGGTGGGGGGAGGCGGGGGGGGGAGGGAGGGGGAGAAGGGAAGGGTGGAAGGTAAAGGGGATAGGAATCCTCCCCAGTAGGAAGAGAGGCAGAAGAGAGGGAACTTCATTAGGTGAGACCCACGGAGAGAATAAACATTATAACATATAACATCAGAGGGTTGAATTCTCCAGAAAAGAGATATAAAGTAAATAGAGAACTGCAATACTTAAGGGGGCAGGTAATATGTCTACAGGAGACACACATTGCTCACACGTCGGGAATAAGTTTAAGGTCCGCCCAATTCCCCAACTGGTACTATGGGGACTCCTCCTCAGGACGGGCAAGGGGAGTCGCTATAGGGTTTAGTAAAGAAATTATGTTCCAAATAAAAGAACAGGGTAGACAGGGAAGGGAGATATCTGTTTGTGAGGGGGACTATGTGGAATGAGGAGTGGACCTTTGCGAATATATATGCCCCGAATAAAAAACAGGAGGCTTTTCTGGGGAAAACTTTAAAAAAACTGGAGGAGTTCAAACGAGGACTTTTAGTATTGGCAGGAGATCTGAATCTATGTTTGGACCCGCGGATAGATACAACGGGACACTCAAGGCATGGGGCCCCTCACAAACATGATATCAGGAAGAAACTATTTAGGGACTACCAACTGGTAGATGTGTGGAGGATGAGAAATCCTGACAAGCGGGACTATACCTACCACTCCACGGTACATGGTTCACATTCCAGATTGGACTATGTACTGATAGAACACTGCATGATACCTATGGTAAAAGGGGCTAAAATTGGGGCCACCACAGTCTCGGATCACGCCCCAGTATGGGTTAGTTTGGAGGTAGGGGAGGAGACAAGAGGGGAAAATACTTGGAAGCTAAATGAATCACTCATACAGGACCCAAAGATAGTAGACTTGGTGGGAAAAGAACTAGAAAGCTTTTTCTCTGTCAATGACACACCAGATATATCCAGAGCTCTCTTATGGGAGACACATAAGGCCTATATAAGGGGCATCTTGATTAAAATAGGAGCAGAAAAAAAAAAGGACAGGAAGGTAAGAATGGACACCTTATATAAGGAAATACAAGGAATAGATAAGCAGATTAAAGAAAGAGGAAGCCCAGAAAGACAAGAGATACTCAGGAAAAAACAGGAGGAGCTGGGAGAATTGATTGAGGCAGATAGGAGAAGGGTAACCTATTTGGCAATGAGTGATAAATACCAATGGGGAAATAAATCAGGAAAATGGCTGCCGAGAAGAGCAAGGGAAAAAAAGACCCGCACCTTTATTTCAAAGATTAAAAATGAAGAGGGTAAGATAGTAAGAGATAGTAAATTCCACAATAGAAATAGCTAGAGTGTTCCAAACCTACTACAGTAAACTGTATAAGGTAGATGGGGCAAAAGGAGAAAAGGAGAAGGAGAAAGAGGGTCAGGTAGCCAGAGAATACCTAAAAGAACTGGGGATAGGAAGGACCTCTAATGGGAAACTAGATCAGTTAGAAGAACCTATATCAAAAGAGGAAATAAGGAAGGCAATAAATAGCATGTCCCTAGGGAAGAGCCCAGGCCCAGATGGGTACACGGTCCTGTATTACAGGAAGTTTCAGGGAATTCTGGTCCCAAAGTTGTGGGAATATTTTACTAAACTAACGGAGGGAGAGGAAATAAGGAAAGAGTCACTGATGGCATATATAACTCTCATTGCAAAAGAAGACAAAGATCCAGCACTGCCAGAGAGCTATAGGCCAATATCCTTAATAAATTCGGACATGAAAATCCTCTCTAAAATATTAGCAGATAGGCTGAAACAGATTATCCCAGATTGGATTCATGAAGATCAAACTGGGTTCGTGATGGGAAGGGAAGGAAAAGATAATTGCCTACGGACATTGTTGGCCTTACAAGCAAAGGATAGGAGGGAAGCCCCAGTCGCACTCATCTCAATAGACGCCGAAAAGGCTTTTGACAGAGTCGACTGGGGCTTCATGTGGGAAGTGTTGAGATGGTTCGGAGTGCGGGAGAAGATGATGAAGTGGATCTCCGTCTTGTACACGCACCCGACGGCCCGGGTGAGAGTGAACGGGAGATTATCACCGGTAGTGGAGCTACGTAATGGAACTAGGCAGGGGTGCCCCCTCTCCCCGATTCTATTTGTGATGACTCTAGAACCTCTCTTGGAGAGGATACGGAGAAACGAGGGAATTAGGGGGATAAGAATCGGGGAGAGGGAGCACAAAGTGGCAGCATATGCGGACGGTGTCCTATTATATATTACGGAACCGAGTACCACAATACCTAAAATAATGGGAGAATTAGATCAGTATGGCAAATTATCAAATTTCAAAGTAAACACTGCTAAAACAGAGATACTAAACATCTCATGCACAAAGAAAGAGCAGGAAAAGGTTCAATCAAAGTACCCCTTTAAATGGCAACAGGAAGAAATGAAATACTTAGGAGTAAAACTGACGGTAACGGAAAGAGCATTATACGTAACAAATTATATCCCCCTATTGAATAAATTAAAAGAACAGTTAAATAAATTGAGAAGGGTAAGCCTGACATAGATAGGAAGAATAATGGCAGTTAAAATGTATATACTGCCGAGATTGATATACAGTGCCTTGCGAAAGTATTCGGCCCCCTTTGAACTTTGCGACCTTTTGCCACATTTCAGGCTTCAAACATAAAGATATAAAACTGTAATTTTTTGTGAAGAATCAACAAGTGGGACACAATCATGAAGTGGAACGAAATTTATTGGATATTTCAAACTTTTTTAACAAATAAAAAACTGAAAAATTGGGCATGCAAAATTATTCAGCCCCCTTAAGTTAATACTTTGTAGCGCCACCTTTTGCTGCGATTACAGCTGTAAGTCGCTTGGGGTATGTCTCTATCAGTTTTGCACATCGAGAAACTGAAATTTTTTCCCATTCCTCCTTGCAAAACAGCTCGAGCTCAGTGAGGTTGGATGGAGAGCGTTTGTGAACAGCAGTTTTCAGTTCTTTCCACAGATTCTCGATTGGATTCAGGTCTGGACTTTGACTTGGCCATTCTAACACCTGGATATGTTTATTTGTGAACCATTCCATTGTAGATTTTGCATGCACAGAGGCTTAATCCTGCTCATTTTGCGAGACAGCGCTCGCAAAACGAGTTGGGATTTAAAAAAAAAAAATGCTCGTCTTTCAAAATACTCGTATACCGCGCTACTCGTAAGCCAAGGTTTCACTATAATCCTAAAAAATGTAATTGTAAGTAATGTTGCCAGTTTATAAACTTAAAAGTTTAAACTGGAAGGTATTTTTTTGTTTTCAAATTCTTTTTCACCTGAATTTTAAAGTATACAGTATCTCACAAAAGTGAGTACACCCCTCACATTTTTGTAAATATTTTACATCTTTTCATGTGACAACACTGAAGAAATGACACTTTGCTACAATGTAAAGTAGTGAGTGTACAGCTTGTATAACAGTGTAAATTTGCTGTCCCCTCAAAATAAAATTACACACAGCCATTAATATGTAAACTGTGAAACAAAAGTGAGTACACCCTCAAGTGAAAATGTCCACATTGGGCCCAAATAGCCATTTTCCCTCTGGTCTCAGATGTGAATGGGGAGCAGGTGTGTTAAATTTGGTGTCATTGCTCTCACTCTCTCATACTGGTCACTGGAAGTTCAACATGGCACCTCATGACAAAGAACTCTCTAAGGATCTGAAAAAAGAATTGTTGCTCTACATGAGTGCACATGCTCAGCGTCATATCCAGAGGTTGTCTTTGGGAAATAGACCTATGAGTGCTGCCAGCATTGCTGCAGAGGTTGAAGGGGTGGGGGGTCAGCCTGTCAGTGCTCAGACCATACGCTGCACACTGCATCAAATTGGTCTGCATGGCTGTTGTCCCAGAAGGAAGCGTCTTCTAAATATGATGCACAAGAAAGCCTGCAAACAGTTTGCTGAAGACAAGCAGACTGAGGACATGGATTACTGGCACCATGTCCTGTGGTCTGATGAGACCAAGATAAACGTATTTGGTTCAGATGGTGTCAAGCGTGTGTGGCGGCAACCAGGTGAGGAGTACAAAGACAAGTGTGTCTTGCCTACAGTCAAGCATGGTGGTGGGAGTGTCATGGTCTGGGGCTGCATGAATACTGCCGGCACTGGGGAGCTACAGTTCATTGAGGGAACCATGAATGCCAACATGTCCTGTGACATACTGAAGCAGAGCATGATCCCCACCCTTCAGAGACTGGGCCGCAGGGCAGTATTCCAACGACCCCAAACACACCTCCAAGATGACCACTGCCTTGCTAAACTGGCTGAGGGTAAAGGTGATGGACTGGCCAAGCATGTCTCCAGACCTAAACCATATTGAGCATCTGTGGGGCATCCTCAAACAGAAGGTGGAGGAGCGCAAGGTCTCTAACATCCACCAGCCCTGTGATGTCATCATGGAGGAGTGGAAGAGGACTCCAGTGGCAACCTGTGAAGCTCTGGTGAAATCCATGCCCAAGAGGGTTAGGGAAGTGCTGGAAAATAATGGTGGCCACACAAAATATTGACACTTTGGGCCTAATTTGGACATTTTCACTTAGGGGTGTACTCACTTTTGTTGCCAGCGGTTTAGACATTAATGGCTCTGTGTTGAGTTATTTTGAGGGGGCAGCAAGTTTACACTGTTATACAAGCTGTGCACTCACTACTTTACATTGTAGCAAAGTGTCATTTCTTCAGTGTTGTCACATGAAAATATATAATAAAATATTTACAAAAATGTGAGGGGTTTACTCACTTTTGTGAGATACTGTATCTCTGACCCATACTGTTTTTCTTCATTTTTGAATAGAGTGGGGAAGGGTTAACACCTAGGTCTGGCTTTTGGGGGGCTGTCTGTTGCCCATTTGAGAGATTTCCCATTTCTTGTTGTCCCAGAGGCACAACAGGAAGTTTTATTCATGTGACAGGAGCCAGCGCTATACAGGAAGCATCGGCTCTGCTTCCTCTAGTGCTGGCTCCGGTCTTCACACTGATGCTCGTGGATGGGGGTCGGGAGCCCGCAATCTGGGCTTGCCGACCCACCATCCTAGAGCAGAGGGAGAGTGGCCTCTACAAGGCAGAGCTGGCCTGCACTGGGACGATTACCAGAGAGTCTCTGAGAGAGACAGACAGGTCGGTCAATGATGATCATAGAGTCATGCAGCGGCAGGGGATTTTTGCTTCTGTTCTGCCTGGAGACACGGGACATGTACTCCAGGCACCAGTGCTGCGCTGCGCCTCTAAATACACTATCGGTTGGACAGAGTGGCTGCCTGAGACTGAGTTAGTTACATGCTGCAGCCTGCAGAACATGCAGATGTGGAGGAAAACCAGCAGCCGGGCGCCCTAGGTGGCAGTGCGCCCTAGGCGGCTGCCTAGTTTGCCTAGTGGTAGCACCGGCCCTGGATGTGGAAGTTGGCTGTTGTTATAGGCTGCGGGTGTGTTGTCTTAGATGTGTGGGGGGGATTGTTTCGGTGTGGGTTGGAGTGGGGTGATGGCTTGGACCGCTGTGCACTTGTTTTTTGAGATGTGCTGTTGCCCTCCATGGTGGTTGCTTTGGTTCGAATGGTTTATGTGGAGGTGTATGGTGGTTGAATGTATTGTATTGGATGTGGGTGACAGTTGTGGGGTTTGGGGAGATCCTGATTGGATTGTTGAGGCTGTGACTGGTGAGGTGGTTTAAGGGTGGGCTGGGTGTATCATGACAGGGTGGTGTTGAGTAGGCGATTGGGGTTAGGGATGTGCATGACTAAATATATGTGTGAGTTATGTTGTGAAAAAAAAATGTATGTGTGAGTGCATGTGTATGTATATGTATATGTGAATGGGTAGAGAGGCATTGGAATATGGGATGTATGGTAGGAGGGCACGTAGGGTATGTAGACTTGCCAGTATGGTTATGTAGATGTTTTTAGAGGTTAGTTTAGATAGTATACTGCAGATACTTATCTTTTTATTATAGTGCTCTGGGTGTTGAAAACCAGATCCCCCTAGTTCATCGGTTGTATGGTCCAATGTCCATCAGATTTGGTCCTGGAATTTTTATCGTAGGCCAAACAGTCACCTTAAAGTTCCGTTCCCTTCTCACACATCGGAAGGTCTAAACATTTGTACTGTGGTGAAGTTGCTGAGCATATCCCCCTACTTCCTCTAATAAGTTAACATATTGAATTACAAAAAACTGTTGGGTGTATAATGTTTTTTTTCTTTCTTAAATCTGACAATGGTCTAGATATACATTTAAGTTCCCTGAAAAAGCAGAGAAATTGTTCTTTGAAACGCGTTGGAGAACAATGAACCAATGAAGCAAATCAATGTATTTACTGGAATTTGGAAATGTGCAACAATTTAAGCCGCTGTGCTATTATCTGTATATCATTGCATGTTTTTATACTCAATTGTAAGTTTTAAACTATGTTTGTGTAATAAAATGTTTTTTATACTAGTATTGTGTATGTGCTCACCTCAGTGGCAACCCTATATCATTTAAAGCCCTGCTTTTCTTATGAAGGGGGTTTCCCTTTCTTACAATTGTTTTGCTGAGGAAGTTTTTGCAAATATCTCTTAGACAGCTGTCACCAAAACAGGTGTTATTAATGGGAAATGTTTCCTCTATTCACATTTTTTGGATTTCCCATCACTTCCTGTGCTAGTGGCACTGTTCAAAATGTGTACCCAAGACAATTAGTAAATAATGCAATATATTATCCCATGTCACACATAAAATAGTGTATTAACCACTTCAGCCCCGGAAGGATTTCCAGCTTTAGGACCGGAGCCCTTTTTGCGATTCGGCGCTGCGTCGCTTTAACTGACAATTGCGCGGTCGTGCAACGTTGTACCCAAACGAAATTTGCGTCCTTTTTTTCCCACAAATAGAGCTTTCTTTTGGTGGTATTTGATCACCGCTGCGTCTTTTCTGATCGCCGCTATAAACAAAAGAAGAGCGACAATTTTGCAAAAAAACCCCAAATTTCTTACTTTTTGCTAAAATACAAATCCAAAAAAAAAATATAAAAAACCATTTTTTTCACCGTTTTTGGCTGATTTATATTCTTCCTCATATTTGCGATAAAAAATGAGAATTCATTTTTGGGGTTTTTATTTTTTTTTATTTTTTATTAGTAATGGCGGCAATCTGCGATTTTTTGCGGTACTGCGATATTTCAGCGGACATGTCGGACCATTTTGACACTTTTTTGGGACCATTGGCATTTATACAGCGATCAGTGCTATAAAAATACACTGATTACTGTGTAAATGCCATTGGCAGTGAAGGGGTTAACCTGCAGGGGGTGCTCTAAGGGTTAACTATGTTCCCTGGGCGTGTTCTAACTGTAGGGGGACTGCACTATCTGGGGAAGGGAAGTGGTCACAGCCTTCACGTACAGGAAGGCTGTGATCACAGCCCTTCCCCCTCACACAGAGCGGAGGTCTGTGTTTACATACACGGACCTCCGCTCCTTCGCCCCGGGGGGGCCATCGCGGGTAGCCGGCGGCAATCGAAGCCGCCGCACCCGCTCCCTGGCCCTCCCCGAACATAGTGAGCGTGCGGGCGCGCCTCCGGCGGCGCGTGCGCGCTCACTAAGCTCGTTCCCGCAGCCTCCCTCGTATGACGGCGTTTCGCGGGAACGAACCACTTTGCCGCCGTCAAATGCCGATCGGCGGTCGGCAAATGGTTAAAGCGGAGTTCCACCCAGAATTTTTTTACAACATTTAAGTCCTTTGCCTATATAGACTTACCTTTGAAGGAAA
This sequence comes from Glandirana rugosa, assembly GCA_018402905.1. Taxonomy (NCBI): domain Eukaryota; kingdom Metazoa; phylum Chordata; class Amphibia; order Anura; family Ranidae; genus Glandirana; species Glandirana rugosa. The sequence continues at coordinate 1,048,193 of BLSH010527798.1, forward strand.
AAAAAGTGTTATACTCACCCTAAGTCGCTTGTTGCTCGGTGGTCTCTGTAATCTGCCCCTTTTAGGTCTGAGGCTCTTCTCCTCATTTCTTGCTTCCCCGGGCCTCCTGGGGGATGTGACTCATCATTTCCCAGGAGTCAGTGGGCTTCCCTGTACTGTAAAATCATGTCATTTTCAGACAGGAAATGACGCGATTTAATGTGGACTGAGATTGAGGAGCGCATGATGGTTACCCACCATGCACTTCTTTCAGGAAGAGATGCCAGGAGACTACGGATGGGCTTCAGATGCCCTCACCTAAAATAGAAAAGTCCAGCAGTGAGAGAAACGAAATTGTGAGTAAAAAATGCATGTAATTACTAGGCGGTTTGAAAGTAAGGAAACAAAAGGTTACATCTATTTAGTATTAAAACAGTGGATGCCAAAAAAAATTTCTTCATAGGTCGCACTTCTTAAAATAATGTAGTCATGTATCAGTTGTAATATAATATGCTCTTTCTATAAGTATATATTGTACAGTAAAAGTAATGTATGAATGAAGAGAGATATGCAAATGCCAAATATCGGTAGACATTCGAGTCAAATATTTGCAGCTTTATAAATGTTAGAAAAATGGTCACTGGACGCTTCACCTTCCTGTCTGGGAGCCCATTATTTCTCAGCTTGCTATAGATGTTGAAGGATGACATGGAAAATGTATGATACTATTGTAGTCCCATGATGGAATGTTCTAAGTAGGTTGCAGAGGCCAAAATCATTTGACCTGCGCTGTGGAGAATGGGCTGCCAATAACAGCTATCTGTTCAGTTGTTTCAAAAATCAAAATATTCCTTCTGCAGCAAAGTGGATGCTGGACCTCAACATTTCTTGTGTCATTATTTCTATTTTGCACTGGAACAAAAAAATTCCTACCAGCCATGATATAATGACAATTAAACTGCCGGTAGGGTAAAGCTGCTAATGGCGTGCTTTAAGGAAAAAGCCACAGAGGTTTTGTATTCATAGGCACGCGTGCGATACCTGACACATAGACACACAGGGATGAAGTTGACCTGTCCCTTGCTTCTGCTGCTGTTTGTTTGTCTCTCACCAAGCTGCACAGCGTTCACGTTCACCCCCTGACAGGCATGTTGAAGTCATATCCACCTCCTCCCCATTCCCTCACGAGCTGCTTGGCTGCAACTAATAAATCACATTGTCTTCTCCTCATCTTCAGTGAACAGAGAGCCACAGGAACCCAAAACAGCCTGTCAAGGGTGGTGGTGTATG
>BLSH010527798.1:1055617-1069547 GCA_018402905.1 Glandirana rugosa
CAGTTAGATCTGTTATGTCCTTGTTAGCCCTGCCCCCCACACTTAGAACACATACAGGGAACACATTTAACCCCTTCACTGCCCCCTTAGTGTTAACCCCTTCCATGCCAATGACATTTATACATTGATCAGTGTCTATTTTTAGATCTGTTCGCTGTATAAATGTCATTGGTCCCAAAAAAGTGTCAAAAATGTCTGCCGCAATATTGCAGTCCTGATAAAAATCCCAGATCACCGCCATTACCAGTAAAAAAAAAATAATAATAATAAAAACGCCATAAACCATGTCCATAGTTGGTAGGCGCTATAACTTTTGTGCAACCCAATCAATATACGCCAATTGCGATTTTTTTTTAACCAAAAATATGTAGAAGAATATATATCGGTCTAAACTGAAGAATAAATTTGTTTTTTTATTTTTTATTTTTGGATATTTATTATAGCAAAAAGTAAAAAGAAATGTTCTTTTTTCAGAATCGTCGCTCTTTGTTTGTTTATAGTACAAAAAATAAAAACCGCAGAGGTGAGCAAATACCACCAAAAGGAAGCTCTATTTGTGGGGAAAAAAGGACGTCAATTTTGTTTGGGTACAACGTCGCACGGCCGCGCAATTGTCATTCAAAAGCGCTGAAAACTGAAAATTGGTCCGGGCAGGAGGGGGGTTTAAGTGCCCAGTAAGCAAGTGGTTAATGGTGGAGACACTTAAGTGGTGTATACAAGTCACAAATTAATGGTCACTATGATGTGAGGATCACCTACACGTTGGATGTGGACTATTTATGAACATTGCATAAATGTATCTATTCATCCTATTTTCACTATTGTTTTGTATTTAGGTGACATACATGTTTATCTGTAGTGAACATTGGATTAATTCCACATATGTATATATATACTGAACATTGGATCAACCTATTTAGTTATTCTACAATTTCACCATTGTTTTTCTAATAATATTTATGTGATACACATGTATTTTTATATTTTGGAGTACTAAAGCACTTTAGTGCACAACATTTCTATATAATATTTATGCATATGAAGGAAGGAGAGGAGCACTGAAGGTACTTGCAGTGGCACGGAAAAACACTGAATATTGTTTTGTAACATCCACCCCAACCAGTAGACAAAAATAATAGAAAGGATAAACAGCACCTTCTAAGTGTAGTAGTGATTATCCACAGTTTATTACATAAAATTGGCAACTCACATAAAAAAGTAGTAAAAATGCTTGTCAAGCATGTAGCACCACTGTGTTGATATCGATCCGGTCCCACTATGCATCGGCACCATGAGCGATTGAGGGGCCAATGTGTAATCGGTATTGGCGAGTACTTGAAAAAAAGTATTGGTACTTGTACTCAGTCTTAACAAAGTGGTATCGGTGCAACCCTACATGAAACCAAGCAAAATTTGCCTAATTTATATTATTTTTAAGTCCTTGATTTTCCATGTTGTTTGTGACTTCCCATGGCTTGCAGCAAATTGTCAATAAATAATTAAAAGATGGCCCACAAGCTGGCAGAGGTTCATCCCTCTGCTAGAGACATTGATAGTTCTGCAATTCTTCCCCAGCTGGAAGACGCTGTGGCAGTCATCACTTTGAGGTTGATTACTGGTATAAGACCTTATCATATTAACTAGATGCTACATACACCACAGATGGAAAATGGGTTGCTTAGAAACAAATTGAAGTCCCTCGTTTACCTGAAAAATGCGTGCAACAGGACAATAGGCTTGGCTTCATTAGAGCAGGAGCACCTGAACAAAGAGACAAATAGTATATTAACTGTGTGATCACAAAGAAAAGGTGCTACCATCAGGCTACAATAATGGAGATAATGTTTTATATCAGCAGAACTACTTTTCAAATTCAAATCTGAATTATTCTGCGGGTATCAGTAAATCTGTAACAAATTTTCAAACTACACATATGAAGGAAAATGCATAAGAGGGCTTATTTTAGTAAAAAACTGCATGTGGAAATAGTAGATCCAGAAACATAGAGAGACATAGAAATTAAAAATGATTTTTTAATGTTCTGCTTCACTGACTAGTGGGGAGGCTCTAGAGCAGGGATAGGCAATTAGCGGACCTCCAGCTGTTGCAAAACTACAAGTCCCATCATGCCTCTGCTTCTGGGTGTCATGCTTGTGACTGTCAGAGTCTTGCAATGCCTCATGGGATTCGTAGTTCTGCAACAGCTGGAGGTCCGCTAATTGCATATGCCTGCTCTAGAGATAGGATGGGGCAGAGCCAACCACCACTTTACAAGAAAAGTCAAGATATGCAAAAAACATTGAACTAGAAGAGGGGAAGGAAAGAGAGGCTCGGATCAGGAATAAATGTGCAGGGACAGTCTCAGAGTGCAGCGATCCGAGATCCAAGGAGGATCTGATTCCTTGTTAGCCCAGCCCAGCGGGTGCAATAGCCAATAGAGACGCATTTCAAAGGAGTTGTTTGCCTTCTAAATGCGTCCCTATTGGCTAGTGCACTTCTGACGGCAGAAGACTACTTTCATCCCGGTTCCAACTCCACAACGCCGGTCCCTACACACCCTGGCATCTGCGCTTCACCTGGTGATCCCACGCGATTCAGCTGGACTGGGCTGACAAGGAATCAGATTCTCCTTTGATCTCGGACTGCTGCACTCTGAGACTGTTCCTGCACATTTATTCCTGATCTGAGTGGGTCTCCCCTAAGCAATGTGTGTGCAATTGTTGTTCATATTTTATATTTTTTAATAAATTGTGCTACACCATGCCCGCCTGGCGCCCCTCTTTCCTTCCCCTCTTCTATTGCAGTTCTTGGATCCCCAGTCCATTCTTAGAAGGCAAACTTCACATGCATTGTCAGTGTCAGCCAATTACTTTTTTAAATCACCCATGACTTTCCTAACCTCCAGGAATTAGTTGCTTTTAAGAATATCTTGTTTTATCTTTGAATTGTACTGATGGTGTATATTACTTTCTATAATCTTTTGACACTCAGGGTATGTGCTCAAGGGTAGCACTGTTTAATATGTTTTTTTATGCAAAAAATATTAGCTACCTGTAATGTGTCTCTAGATCTGCGTATATTAGCTCTCCATTGAAGATATCCTCTACTTATTCATTTATTTGATATATACGTTTATAAATCCTACGTGTTGGTGGTTTCTTGGCCTTACACCACCCACCTAGGTCCCCTTATCTATGTAATAGCCCTGCATTGTACCAAGCTGTGTAGCTGAAATCTGTTGGCCTGGTTCACACCTATGTGTTTTTTTGTGTGTTTTGCAGAAACACACTACAGTTCATTTAACATGGTTTCCTATTGGACACGTTCACATCTATGCTTTTTTCAGCCACTGCGTTTTTGGAAAGGGTCAGGGACTTTTTTAAATGCAAAACAGTGCTCTGTTGCTTTTTAGGCTCCATTCACACGAATGCATTTTTTGGATTTACATTCACCGTAAATAGCTGGTTGCTAAGGAACTGTCCGCGGCGTCCTTAACTACTGACAGCTGAATGTAGGAAAAAAGAATTACCGGCACAAACAAATTGTGAGCAAAAACGGTGTGGGGTGCCCCCTAGGTCCATACCAGGCCCTTAGGGTCTAATATGGATTTGGAGGGGACACCCCCACACGCCAATATTTTTTTTAAAAATGGCATGGGGTCCTCCCCAAAAATCCATACCAGACCCTTATCCAAGCATGCAGCCCAGCAGGTCAGGAAAGGGAGGGATTGAGAGTGCACCCCCCTCCTGAACCATACCGGGCCGTTTGCCCTCAACATGGGGGGGTGCTTTGGGGAAGGGGAGCTCTGCCCCCCCGCCCCAAAGCACCTTGTCTCCATGTTGATGGGGACAAGGCCCTCTTCCCCACAACCCTGGCCGGTGGTTGTGGGGGTCTTTGGGCTTATCAGAATCCAGAAGCCCCCTTTAACAAGAAGATTGCACCACTATTCATTGACCAATAAAAATGTAGTGTAGAATGACAAAAGACAAGAGACAGTTTCCTACAAGTCCTTTTTTAAAAATGTCTTCTTCTTCCTCCGCTTCTTCCTCCGGTCTTCTTCTTTCCCGCTTCTTCCTCCGGTCTTCTTCTTCTTTCTCTGGACTTCTTCTTCCTCTGGTCTTCTTCTTTCTCCTGTCTTCTTTGTCCAGTGTTCTTCTTCCACCGCTGCCACTATCCCCACTGACCCGCTGAAAATAAAAAAGACCCTCTGCATCCCGCTGATCTGCCCGCTTTGATGTCAATGATTTCTTATTTAACTATGGGGTGGGTGACATCATTCAGAGACCCCACCTCCTTGTGATGTCACCACCCAGGACATGATGGGCCCGTGACATCACAAGGGGGTGGGATGATGTCATATGATGGCCACGCCCCATAGTTATATAAGAAATGCTTGACATCGCAGAGGAAAGATTGGCGGGACACAGCTTCGAAGGAGGTTCTTTTTTTGTTTTCAGTGGATCGGCAGCGGGAGCAGCAACGGAGGAAGAAGAACACCGGACAAAGAAGTCTGGAGAAATAAGAAGACTGGAAGAAGAAGTGGAGGAAGAAGTAGACCGGAGGAAGAAGTGGGGGAAGAAGAAGACCAGAGGAAGAAGAAGACCGGGGGAAGAAGCGGAGGAAGGAGAAGACATTTTTAATAAAGGACTTGTCAAAAAAAAATCTCTTGTCTTTTATCATATTACACTACATTTTTTTGGTAAATGGGTACCCCATACTCATTCACATGCCCCAAAGCACGCACCCCCCATGTTGAGGGCATGTGCCTTGGTATGGTTCAGGAGGAGGGGGCGAACGCTCTTTTCTGACCTGCTGGGCTTCATGCTCGGATAAGGGCCTCGTATGGATTTTGGGGGGGACCCCACGGCATTTTTTTTTCACAATTCTGTTTTTCTACATTCAGCTGTCAGCGGGAAACCCTGTGTAAGTGTGATAAAATGCATGAAAAATGCATTAGTGTGAATGGAGCCTTAGGTTTCATAGACTTCAATGGAGAAGCTTCAGAAAAGTATATAGTGTGTTTTTGCCACGATTTTCCCACAATTTTCGTTTTTTATTCTGCCCAACAACAAACTGGACAAAAAAAAGCATCAAGACTGCAAAGAGCAAATTATGGCAAAATTGTGTGTAGGAAAAGGCAAAACACACAGCAAAAAGCACTGCAGAAACGATCAAAAGCAAACCCCATAGGTGTGAACCATGCCTAATGCACAGTAGTCCCAAAACTATAACTTGATGATTTGCATGGCTGCACCCTAAAGTCCTAAAGTTAGGCTTAGGACCCTTTCATGTGGGCACCTCCGTGAAGCGTGATCCACTTGCTCAGCAGAGATCTCTCCGCTGATACCCGCTGAGCAGTGGTTGACAGGTTTGTGTCCGCTACGCTATGCAGAGCAGACACAGCCCGCTTTCCTCTATAGGGCAATTGGATGGAAACGGATGGCCTGTCCATTTCCATCCGACTGTCACCTGATCAGATCTGCCAGACGGATGGGGTCCCCCATCCATTTATTTTTGGCAGACAGGAACGGATGGTGGCGGGTGTCAGCGAACATGCGTCTGCTGACATCCGCCGTTCCATAGAAGAGACTGGAGGGTCCAATCAGGTCCACCCTGTGAAAGAGACCCTAAACTCCTTATTTTGGGGATTTGTGATGAAATTAAGACATGCTGATAGCTTTTGTTTTAAGAAGACGCTACAGTGGTTTGCACTGGTTTAATAGGGGATTTTTGGTTCCTTTTTGTCCACCTTATGATAACCTGTTTGGTTATAATTTTTCATTTAGCCTCTATTTCAATACATGTAGAGATTTTATACTTACTTTCAGGTTTCTGTGCTGTCTGTTTCACTTTTCTAGTCAAAACTTCAGAATTTACTCAGGCTAAGTCTAACTTGAATATATATTAGGCTATGTTAATGAAAACAGTCAGTGCTGACATCTTCAGTAGCTAATGTCTGACATTTGCTTTTAACGACCTCAGCTGACAAAGTCATTAATCCTGCTGCTTCCTTTGCAAGTATTATCATGTAAACCTTTAATTCTATGCTCCATGTGCTGCATTTCTAAACTAAGAATGTGATCACATATAACTTAAAGTTTTTTTTTTCTACAACTAGAATGTACTGTTTGCTTTTCAGTTTAAAGTTACTAGCTGGAATGACATAGGCTGCTCAGTACAGCATGCATACTAAATAAATGAACGCTTGCACCTGTACATGTGCGTTCTCACACACATGTTGTTCAGATTCCTTGAGCATTAATCTTTGATCTCTTTAAAGTCAGAGATTGACCACAACAATGAATTCATTACTGGCAGGTGAAATACAAAATCAATGAATCTGGATATCTGAATAGTAAAAAGGTTACAGAAGCCAAGATAGGAAAGAATGTGGAGAGAATGTTGACTGACCACATAGAAAGATTTGCTGAGCAGCACAGAAATTTGTATTTATTGAATATATTCTTGAACCTAGTGCTGACAAATTCTGTGGTACATACTGTATATAATTCATACACAGCCTGGCCCTAGAAGGAGCTTATAATTAAAGTGCAGCTAAAGGCTCCTGTATGAAAATCTTAACAAATATCAAATCCAGTTACTATGTGATGTACAAGCCTCATTAAGTTAAAGAGGAAGTAAACCCAGATTGGGTTTACTTCCTCAATATAACCCTGTAAAGTAGAAGCATAATGGGCTACTATGCATCGCATAGTAGCCCATTATGTGCCACTTACCTGGAAACTAAGCCTGCGGCGTCCAGCGATGTCCCCACTCCAGGCTGCGTTCATTTCTGCCCCTCTTCCTTCCGGGGCCGCGACTCCGGCGCTGTGACTGGCCGGAGTCGTGTGACGTCACTCCCGCACAAGCGCCCGGGAGCCGCCAGTCACGGCACAGTGTCAGTGGAGAAAGGGCATGAAGGCCGTGACGTGACATGACGTCGTCACATGCAAAACACTGCATATCTCCTGAACCGTGCAGGTTATTCTAGGCTTACCTGTAGGTTAAAGTGGTTGTCACAGGTTGAAAATCACTTTAACAAAAAAATGCCTTTATCTCCTCTGACTGCCAAATCGTCCTTCATTTGTTTCTTTCACGCTCCTGCTCCCAGACACGGCAGCTCACAGTAGGAGAGTTTCAGAAACAGAGGTGTTGCTGCCAATCCAGAAGGCAGTGGGCAGGGCTAGGTGCAGTGATTGATGAGCTACATGCCTACATGATATACGACAATGTTATGGCCACACCCCCTGAAACATCTTCTCATCTCACTCTAGTGCAAACAGGCACAACCTACATGAGTGTGACAACTCTGCTCTGAGTTCATGAACAGTGCAGCATTGTTGCCACCCCGTTACAGGAAGCTGCATTAGGTGGGCTTTATTGGCAGGATCAATAGGCATTTGTGGGACATGCATAAGGCGTAAGCTTTTTTTGTATCATTGGAAGCCATAGTTCTAATTTAATATGTAGCTTACACAGTGATACAAACTGTAGGGTTATGTTTTTGGGTGGGTACCAGTTAATATATTTGCACTGCATGTTTTGGAGTCTGGGGATAACCAGAATAGATGGAGTGAAGATTTAAATGTCTTAACATTAGCGTCCCTTGTAGAAACTGAACTAACAATCCTAATTTATTGTTTTTATGGATTTAAAATGATGGCATTCATATTTTGATTGATCCCTTCAGTTTACTATATTTTCAACAATATAACAGGATTTTGTTCTGCATAGTTAAAGCTTAAATCAAGCCTGTTATTAAGAAAAAATGCTGAGAACAATAAGAAATACAAGACTGCAGCTTTTGTTGCCATACTTACCATTAATTCATTGCTACCCTATGCACAAAGTCCCATTCGTCACCGGATGGTGCTGCCCTTTCATGGTAAGTAATAGTCAGCATCATTCAATGTACTTCTTGTGAGTCCAGACTGTCATGGACAGACCCCTGGGAGTGCATCATCATGGTAGCATGGGCTCACAGTACTGCTGCATTGAATGGCACTCACATGTCACGATGTGAGGGCCATTCTGTGCAGCAAGGACTGTCCGCAGCCACACAACCAGAAGAAAGATCTATGATGTCATTGGACCAGCAATAATAATGCTGGATTTAGGAGATATATATATATATATATATATATACACTGTGTATATTTATGTATTTGTTATCTGTGTTAGCGGTGCTGTGAGCAGAGGGGAGATAACAGGGGGTAGGTCATTCATAAAATTGGAGATTGACTTAAAGGCTAGGCATGGATAAGGACAATATTTATGTTTTGGTGGGTACCAGTGGGTCAAATTAGGGATCCATTCTCATATCTCTGAGATAATTGATTGGCAAGTTTTCCTTGCAGTAAATAGTGTCACCTCCCCTCCCACAAGGCCATGAAGAAAATTGTTGCAGTCTTGTAGCTGGATACCCCAAGTATGTGTTTATTGTACCTTGTGGAAAATTATTGGGGAAAGAGTCATTTCTGGTCTTATAATGGATATGGCAGCTGAGAAAAACTCTAAATTATGGAAGGGATATACTGCCACTGGAGTCCCTGAAAGACATAAGAAGTTTGCATGTAATAGTTGTACTTTAATAGGCACTATAAAAGTACAACTATTGTACAACAACCCGTATGTAATAGTCAACTGCCTCACAGTTAGGTCTAATGCCCATCTCCTTCTCATCCATTCTGTTTATCGACACCTTGGTACAAGCTAAAACGACCAAAGGTATTATTTCCAAATAAACAGAGTATCGGGGAGGAGGGCCTGAAAAAAAGACCCTCAAATGATGGACAAGATGTGTCCGGTAGCTCATCCCCTTAGCTTCCCAATATTCCTAACCCACTGTGCGCTTATGTGGTCAATATGGCAATGTACCTCACCATTTCATAGGGTATCGTGATGTTTTTTCAGATGTATAGTTCCAAATACATTGGAATTTGTGATTATCGTGTACTATGAGAAGGATTGTCTTTTGGCATTGTATGGGTGAAAATGACCAGTTGTAGGAGGACCACCAAACCTGTTTTTTACTTTGTATACAAACCGTGAGGTATGTGATAACAGTCGATTACTGAATATATTCATTGCTTAAATAAGAGACTGTAACTGATGTCTGTATTATTCCATATTCTAGTGTTCTTGCTGAAACTTTTTCCTGAAAAGGCAGGTTATTTCCTGCAAAAAGCAAACTGTGTCGAAACTACAGCAACTCACTGTGCTCTACTACAGTGGAGCCAACAAGGATCTATTGAAAGGAGTATCAGATGGTTTTGGCAAAAAAATGTTTTTTGTGTTTAATCTGTGTATGTCTCTCATGTGTCTTTTGATATGTACATATGTGAATATATTTATCAAGTAACAATAAACCATTTTTGACATTTTTACTAATGTTGGGGTACCATTAAAATCCTTTATAATTAGTTTGTTAGGGCCCACTATTTTGTATATTATTTCAAAAATATATCTGACTCTTTTAGACAGATTTATATTGAAGTTTCCTTTGACGTGCAAGTCGAAATGGGAGTTGGATGTTGGATCTATTATAGACAAAGTCTTGGACGATATTCTTCAATCTGCGCAAATGATTTCTTTGCCCCCTCGCATAAATTGACTCAAATAATTATTCTCCATAAAGTCTATCATATCCCTTTATTTTTACATAAGAACTGAGCTAGAGCTGATTCTTGCTGTAACAGATGTGGGCATACCATGGATCTTTAACACATCTTTTATGGCACTGCCATAAACTAGAGAGATACTGGGCTTAGGTAGTGGGCACTTGGATACCAATATGCCAGTAAAATCCCTTACATGTTTCTTAGGCCATTTTGATATGTTTTTTATGGACATGCATTTAATAGTTACTTTTTCTAGAGCATTTTTTGTTGCCCATAGAATGATCGCTTTGAAGTGGGCCTCATCCAACCCACCTTCTCTCTCAGAATGCATTATTATTGAACTTAATAAATGCATTTTTGAAAAGCATACTTACTACTTGCACTATGCCATGTCTAAATTCAAAGCTGTTTGGTCTCACTGAACGGATTGTATGTTTTCAGTTATTACTTGAGAAAAGAGTTGCTGGTACTTATTTCATGTTGAAAGACACTATAATGTTTATTGCTGTATGTATTTTACAGTATGTACTACAATATGAATGTTTTAATGGGAATGTTATGGATGTACTGCACTGGTATGGGTGGTGTTTTTTTTCGTGTGTGTTGCCGCTTTGATGGTTGGTTGGTTGGTTGTTTCTTTGTTGTGAAAAAAATTAAAATTTTCTTTAAATAAAAACTGATTTAAAAAAAAACAACAACTGCCAGGCTACATGAGGGACATGTATTTTTATTTCTTCATTTTTACAAAGGATGTAAATTGTAAATGTCTAGAAAATGGCAATGACTTACTACCTTGCCATCACACAAATGCAGGCAGATGGTGACTGCATTTGTTTTCTTACTTCAGGCTTTTTTTAGTTTATTTTCATGTGTTTTCTTGTATTCACCTGTGAATATTATTATTGTTTATATTATTATTATTATACAGCATTTGCATAGTATATAGTTTGCACAGAATTTTACAAAATAAAGGCAGACAGTACAGCTTCAATACAATTCAATACAATACAATAATAGGCTTCCTGTCCTTGGCTACATCTATTGCTTCACTGTAAACATTTAGAGAGTAATGGCTGTCACCACGATTAGACACCTAATATGTCTGCTTTTGTTCATCTCCATTTCATGGTGACTAATAAGTCAGTAGTTTACATTAGAAAAACAACATTTTCTTTCTTCAGTTCAGCAAACAGGAAGTGACCAAGGCAATGGATTTCTATCAAGATCAACAGGTATTTTCCGTACTTGCTGCAACAAGACAACAGAGAGGATACCTCTCCAACCTTTTGTCAGTTCCTTTTTACAACAGAATCAGACTGATGTATTAGGCATAATAAATATATTTGTAAGTAGGGTACAGTGAAAATGATTTGAGGATTTAATGCATATCTTATGTTCTTAAAGTGAAAATGAACCCTCAGACTCGTTTGGCTTGTTTTATTTCTTATCCATTGACCTGCTTCCATGAGTGTTCCCAAATGGGGACAAAGGCACACATATGGTGGTTGTGTCCAAAGGTGTGCAGACTATAGGTCAGGGTTTATCCTCTACTGTACACACTCTTCCATTCAGACATCAAAAGGAATCCATACGAAGCTCTCCTTTGTAAGCCTATTGAGGAGTTACTCAGACTGGAGCAGCAATTAGTGTCACATCTTTTTTGCAGCAACAAAAGTTACCATAGCGAGAGCCTGGAAAACCTCAATTCTGGGGTTTTGAAACAGTCAAGCACCGAATGAACAACATTATGGTCAACGTAAAATTGACAGCCATTTTACTTGATATCCATGAGAAGTCTGGTAGCCCTGGATATCCCATGTTCAGCCATCACATTTTGATAACCTCCTTCTGCCAATATGAGAACCCACAGTTCCCTGAGACCTCTTTATCTTTGTCTCTTTTTTTATCCTTTTTCTCTACCCTTCATTGAATCTTCCTCTTGTTTCTGGCTCATCTGCTTTCCTCTTTCTTTAACTCTGTATTTCTTTAATTTACAGGTTACTATATTATGCTTTTAGATTGTGGCCTGGTTATGACATAATTGAGCTTACATGTCTTCTCTGTCTATTTTTTTATTCTACGTTCTTATTGTGGATTTGCAATTTCTTTGGCTTGGTATTTCTGTTGTCAGGGTATTGATATAATGCAACGGAAGCTTCTTGGATGCAGTGAATAGTTTACTTTCATGGAGAAATTTCAGAACATATATAACAGCATGTCTTTATCATGGAACAAGGAACATACAACTACATAGACTGAGAGAGACAACACTTCCTCTGATTACGTCACCACAGATACACACTACAGTGCCACCTGCTGGATAGATAGGTTTAATGCACACTGTATACAGCCAGTTTATAAAAGCAACTTTACATTACATGCTGTTGTCCTTCCAACAATTTCAACTTACCTTAAAATCATCAGTCCATTCAGGTGGAGTGTACCTTTGCTCATTATGATGTTGTGAAGTTCTGATTTACTTTTTTTGTAGGAATCCATGTCAATGTTATGTTTGCCATCCCCATACATGTATAAATACTGTATGTTATGCAGTTGTCATCCCATCGGCTCTGTTGTGTATGTTTGTTAAAGACAATGAAGCCTTTTGTAAAAGAAAATAAACCCTCAAGCACTTTCACTTATTGAGTATGAAAGTTTTCAATCTTTTTAATCCTTGCCCGTTTTTCGGTTTAACCTGTTGCCATGACCACTACCCTAGGTTTCCTTTTTCAGGATGGCACATTTCTCTTACAACCGCCTATAAAACCACCCATGCATGCAGGAACTACAGTTGTATCCCCCTATACTGTGTGCATCAACAGAAACATACAGCCTCATAGCCTAGGATGGCAAGGCATTTCCCTGCTCCACCCCCTCCCTTCTTCAAGCTAACAGAATGACTCAGACTGCACTGTTCATTGGTATCTCTTTCCCTTGAAGACCTGAAGTTTTGATAAGCAGCACTGTTACAGCAGGAGCCAGCAGTACAGAACAGATGCAAGTGTTGGGGTTACAATCTAAACAATTAGTTACTATGGGTTTTGTTATTTTATTGTGCTTAAAGTGTAAATATAAAAATGCTGATGGTTTAATACTACTTTAATATCCTACACAGAAATACATTTATTTTTTAACCCTCTTTTTATGTACCTGTGGTAACAAAACAGGCACTATAATGCAGGAAAATACAGAACTGTGAACAGATCCCATAGTACTAATATAAGCAAGAATCTTCATTCATATTTTGCATTCCATGAGTAGTATCATTTAGTGTACAGTACATGGAATGTTTAGTCTTTTTATTTCTATTTACAGTCCTATTTCTTAGTATTCATTGTGCATGTGGGTTGTTGTGGTAAGAGCCCATTTACACTTTGTTATGCACTTGGGGGCTAAGAATATGCATGCATCGTACATACTAGGGGGAGTACAACTGGGGGAATCCATAGTGGAGAAGGATCTGGGGGTTTTGGTAGATCATAAGCTTAATAATGGCATGCAATGCCAAGCTGCGGTTTCCAAAGCAAGCAAAATCCTTTCTTGTATTAAGAGAGGTATGGACTCCAGAGATAGAGACATTATTTAGCCCCTGTACAAATCATTAGTAAGACCTCATCTGGAATATGCAGTTCAGTTTTGGGCACCAGTTCTCAAAAAGGATATCGGGGAACTGGAGAAAGTGCAGAGAAGGGCAACCAAACTAATAAGAGGCATGGAGGAGCTCAGATATGAGGAAAGATTAGAGGATCTGAATTTATTCTCTCTTGAGAAGAGGAGATTAAGGGGGGATATGATCAACATGTACAAGTATATAAGTGGTCCATATAGTGAACTTGGTGTTGAGTTATTTACTTTAAGGTCATCACAAAGGACAAGGGGGCACTCTTTACGTCTAGAGGAAAAAAGATTTCACCTACAAATACGGAAAGGTTTCTTCACAGTAAGAGCTGTTAAAATGTGGAATAAACTCCCTCCAGAGGTGGTTTTGGCCAGCACGGTTGATTGCTTTAAAAAAGGCCTGGATTCTTTCCTTAATGTAAATAATATAACTGGGTACTAACATTTTTAGGTAAAGTTGATCCAGGGTGAATCCGATTGCCTCTCGGGGAATCAGGAAGGAATTTTTTCCCCCGTTATAGCAAATTGGATCCATGCTTTGCTGGGGTTTTTTGCCTTCCTCTGGATCAACTGTGGGTGAAGGATTGTATATGGGATTATTTGGTTGTATGTGTATGTATATGTATATATACATATATATATATATATATATATATATATATATATATATATGTGTATATATTTTTTTTTTT
>BLSH010527798.1:1090180-1106479 GCA_018402905.1 Glandirana rugosa
GATTTGTTCCTTTATTTTCCAGGTGAGGATACTAGTACCCGCAGGCGTCTTTAAAAAAGTCCCCCCCCGTAGTAAAATTCCAGTGGGTACGATACGGCGAAAAACTGTAATAGTGTAATAGTGCCAGTCTCTGACGTCTGTATCATGTCCTCTACCAGTCTCTGACGTCTGTATCCTGTCCTCTACCAGTCTCTGACGTCTGTATGATGTCCTCTAGCAGTCTCTGACGTCTGTATGATGTTCTCTAGCAGTCTCTGACGTCTGTATGATGTCCTCTAGCAGTCTCTGACGTCTGTATCATGTCCTCTACCAGACTCTGACACCTGTACCGTGTGCTCTACTAGTCTCTGAAGAAGTCTCTGATCATCTCGTGTGCCATGTCCACAGTCTCAGACCATCTCCTGTACTATGTCTGCAGTCTCTGACGATCTCCTGTAGTATGTCTGCAGTCTCTGACGATCTCTTGTAGTATGTCTGCAGTCTCTGACGATCTCCTGTAGTATGTCTGCAGTCTCTGACCATCTCCTGTCCTATGTCTGCAGTCTCTGACCATCTCCTGTACTATGTCTGCAGTCTCTGACCGTGATAATGTGATAATGTCAAAAAGCGGCATAGCATGGGTGACCTTAAAATGATGCCCCCCCCTGAAAAAATTTCTGCGGACGCCCATGATCATAGGAGTGGACCTTTTATTTCCTTGTTTAGATCTGCAGTTTTAATCTTTTTAATTCTTCTATAAGTGGTTAAATCCTTTAAATGTTTTTGTTAATAAGAATCTAAGAATCTTAGTATTCCTGAAATTGCACTGTAGTGCCACACGGCCAAGGTTCAGTAGAGCGCTTCTTTACACACTGTTGAATATTGATGATCAGACCAGCAGCAACACAGTTAAAGGCTATAAATAAAAGAAAACCAAGTTGGCGAAGACAGTCGTGTTTTATGTATAAAACCAAAGCTTTGGAGCTATTTAGCTTTCGTTAAACTAAAAAAAAAAAATGTGTGCACAATCTAAAGTTGTGCTTCCAGCTGTTAGCCCATTGCATTATAATGACTATGGGAAGAGGCCGGGCGGAGGAGGTTGCATTTCCCCAAAGCCTGCTGTGCCTGAGCCTTCCTGTCCCCTCCTGCAAACGCACTCATATACACAAGATGCCACTCCCCTATTGTTTTCACTTTAACCGGTTTTGGCATCAGCTCCTTAGCACATTGAAAGGGTGTTCATTAGCACTGGGACCAAATCCAAAGCGAATGCAGAAAAATGAACACATGGCCACACTTGTTCTTACGCTAAATGACAGCTTTGGTTGAAAAAAAAACAACAAAAGCGACAACATGCAATCAAAACAAAATAATAAAAATGGAGCAAAGATAACACTGTGCATATGACTAGCGAGACCGAGAATTTGAGAAAAATAAGAGTTGTCAGCCAGCAATGTGTTGTGCAGTAGGGGGGAGGTGCAGCTTCAGTTCTTCTACCTGTTATGTAGGGTCATTTTGCTCAACAAGCATAGAAAAGAAATTGCATTTGTGATGAGCAGCGAGCTGACTGACCTTCAAATCTAAGATACCTTTCAAGGGTCTACTCTGATGAAGAGTGTGAAGGCATAAATAGGAAGCATTGTTTCTTGATATTCACTTATTAATATTTTGTGACTATTGCCTGAGGGGGTGGAATGACACCTAAGATGCTATTACTGAGTATCTATCTATCTATCTATCTATCTATCTATCTATCTATCTATCTATCTATCTATCTATCTATCTATCTATCTATCAATATCTATCTATCAATATCTATCTATCTATCTATCTATCTATCTATCTATCTATCTATCTCAACATTATTATTATTAAAACTATCATTAACCTCTTGCTGCCCACAAAACACATATGTGCAGCAGCAAAGAGGGTGAACTTTAATGCACACATGCTGTGCACATGCGTCCACGGATGGCCAAGGTTGCCATGCTGAGTGCTTGCTCACTGCGAGTTCCCAGCACACTGGCCAAGCTTTCATAGACAATTCACGGTCCCTAGACCTGATTGGAAGCTGGCGGGATGGGATTCTGGTCACATAACCGCTCTGACAGTCAGTCGCAGTCGTCAATTGATTGGGACATCAATTCGCCCCCACCCCTAGGTGTAAAGACCCACTTAACCACTTCAACCCCGGAAGGATTTCCCCTTTTAGGACCAGAGCACTTTTTGCATCGCTTTAACTGACAATTGCGCAGTTATTCAACGTTGTACCCAAACTAAATTTACGTCCCTTTTTTACCACAGATAGAGCTTTCTTTTGGTGGTATTTGATCACCTCTGCGTCATTTCTGATCACCGCTATAAACAAAAAAAGAGCGACAATTTTGCAAAAAAAAGCAATATTTCTTACTTTTTGCTAAAATACATATCCAAAAAAAAATATATAAAAAAACTATTTTTTCATCGGTTTTGGCAGATTTATATTTGTCCTCATATTTTTGATTAAAAAAAAACGCAATCGATATATATTGACTGGTTTGCGCAAAAGTTGCAACGTTTACGAATGATGAGAATTAATTTATGGTTTTTTTTTCTTTTTTTTACTAGTAATGGCTGGGATCTGCGATTTTTAGTGGGACTGTGATATTGTGGCAGACATGTTGGACCATTTTGACACTTCTTTGAGACCATTGGCATTTATACAGCGATCAGTGCTATGAAAATGCACGGATTACTGTATAAATGTCACTGGCAAGGAAGGGGTTAACCTACAGGGGGCACTCTAAGGGTTAACTGTGTTCCATGTGTGTGTTACTAACTGTATGGGGGCTGGGCCATATACAGGGAGCCTGTGATCACACTCCTTCCCCCTGTCAGAACGGATATCCGTGTGTTTACATACATGTACCTCCGTTCTGTCACTGCGGGGGAGCAATGGCAGGTAGCCGGCGGACATCAGGTCCGCCTTACACGCTCCCTGGCTCCCCCGGAACACAGTGAGCACGCGAGCATGCCTCCGGCCACGCGCGCGCACTCACAATCCACGATCTCACAGCCGCCATCAGGTGGCGCCGGTTTGCAATATCGATCCAGTTTGCCGCCATCATGTGATGGTGGGTGGTCTGCAAGTGGTTAAAGGGACGCTGGGCTGGGCAGAAAGGGGTTAATATTATTGTACGGTTATTATTACTAAACTGAGAAATGGTCATTAAAGCGGAGCTCCACCCAAAAGGGGAAGATCCGCTTGTTTGCACCCTCCGCTGCCAGATTTGGCACTTTATAAGGGGGAGCGGGTACCTGGTTTTGACAGGTACCCGTTCCCACTTCCCGGTAAGATCGCCGATCGGCAAGCTACGTGCACTTACGGCCCCTCCTCCTTCCTCTCCACTGCCTTCTGGTACACACACCGGTCCCAGAAGACAGCTGGACCATTCAGAACCTGCACTGCAGGTTTCCTTTAAGTACAATGCCGGTGCCTGCAGCCAAAGCGGATTGGCGAATCAGCTCGGGGTGCCGACATCACGGGATCCCTGTACAGGTAATGTCCTTATATTAAAAGTCAGTAGCTACAGTATTTGTAGCTGCTGACTTTTAATTTTTCTATTTTCACACTGGAGATCCTCTTAAAGGGGCCCATTCACACCAGCATATGGCAAGGGAAAGGCACATTTCCATGTATGTTTCCTGCAAAACATAGGAACGTGCTTCCCTGGTTAGATGCATAAATTGTTAATGGCACCCTAAACATATCTAAGAAACCCAGAGCGTTTGCAGGTACCAAACCCCATGGTGCGGCAGTACCAAGAAGTTTGGTGCAGCACGATTTTTAAAAGTCTAGAGCAGTGGTTCTCAATCTAAGTGAGACCAGGCCCCAGTAATTTTCTTCCAAAACCTTCTATATTAATTCACTCCTTTGTGTTAAGTTGTGCATTAGCATGAGCAGTGTTAAGCCAGCCTATTCAAAATGAATAGACTGCCAATGCATCCCAACATTCCTAAAATTGCATGTGATCCTTTTTTGTCATGCAAAGCTCAGCAACACACGACCATGAGTTGCCATGCTCTGCAGTGCGCTGCAATGCAGGTACGTTGCCTTAAAATGAATGGCACCACAATGCAGCAATGTATGTTATATGTGTAAAAATAATCACTTGCAGTGTTACACAATCAGAGTGCAAAATAAGGTCTGTGCTATGATAAAGGAGGCTGCTAGCAGAAAGGTTAATATAAAAAAACCCTATGGAACTATAAAAATAATTACCTGTTGCGCCACACAATCAGAATGTGCTACAACGTAGGTGCGTTGCCCCAAAATGAAAGACACCGCAATGCAGCAACGCATGTTACACTGAGCGCTGCAGTAAGGTAGGGGTTACTGCAATATGGTCATGTAAATCTGGCATGAAACAAAAGTTTATACGTTACTTTATATTAATAAAATATGGAAATGCAAAATATGTATTCCCATACATTTATTATGTGAGTATAATTTTTTTTTGACCTACCTAGTGCCTACTATGTATGATTGTTGATCTACCTTTCAATCATATGATCAATACATGGCTGTCAGGAAAATCAATAGACATACTGTACATAGCAGGCGACACATCTTTCTATCTGCAGATCACTCACCAGTGCTACATGGTTGTCACTTAGGCCCCTTTCACACCAGCGGACCAATCAGGTGCACCTGTCTATTTTTCAGGAGGACCCAATCCGACCACCCATTATTCTCTATAGGGCTGTGGATGTCTGCGGACATGTGTCCACTGTCACCCGCCGGTATCCGATCCGGTTTGCTAAGAACAGACTGATGGGGATACGTTCGCCATCCATCCGGCAGACACGCAGTCTTTTTCCATCCGACCACCCCATAGAGAACAGCAGGCTGTGTCCATGTCTGCTCTGCATAGTGGAGCGGACACGGACCTGTCTTTCGCCTGCTCAGTGGGGATCAGTGGAGTGAAAGGGGCCTTAACCGGTTCCACACTGCCTACCATCTATTTACGGCAGCAGTGTGGATGCTGGGCGTGAATTGCCGTAAAAAAGGCTGCGATCTGCAAGTGGCCGCTAGGGGGCGCGTGCGCGCCTGCCGCACTCCTGAGGAGTGTGCCCGCGGCTCGGGTGGACCCGATGCCCGCCGGCGAGCCGCAATGAGCGGCCACAGGCAAAGAACGGGGAACCGCCGATGTAAACACGGCGGTTCCCTGCTCTGTTAGTGGGGGCATGGGAGATCTACTGATCCCTGTCACTGGGATCAGTTAGATCTCTCATGCCCATAGTAGCCCAGCCCCCTCACAGTAAGAACACACCCAGGGAACACAGTTAACCCCTAGATCTCCCCCTGCAGGTTAACCCCTTCACTGCCAATGACATTTATACCGTAATCAGTGGACATTTAAATTTCTGATCGCTGTATAAATGTCATTGGTCCCAAAAAAGTGTCAAAACATGTCCGCTGCAATATCGCAGTAGCGCTAAAAATCGCAGATCACCACCATTACTAGTAAAAAAAAAGAAAACCCAGAAATGAATTCTCATCATCCATAAACGTGGCAACTTTTGTGCAAACCAATCTTAATAAACACAGATTGCGATTTTTATTTATCACAAATATGAGGAAGAATATAAATCGGCCAAAACTGATGAAAAAATAGTTTTTTTATATTTTTTTTTTGGATTTGTATTTTAGCAAAAAGTAAGAAATTTGGGGTTTTTTTTGCAAAATGGTCGCTCTTCTTTTGTTTATAGCAGTGATCAGAAATGACGCAGAGGTGATCAAATACCAACAGAAAGCAGCTCTATTTGTGGGGAAAAAAAGGATGCAAATTTCATTTGGGTACAACGTCACACGACCACGCAATAGTCAGTTAAAACGCAGTGCCAAATCGCACAAAGTGCTCTGGTCCTAACCTGGGAAATTCTTCCGGGGCTGAAGTGGTTAATCTAAATCTCCCCACTCACCCATGTGGCTGTTGACTCTTCCAGTCTCAGTGCTGATCCTAGATTCTGTGCAATCTCTCTGCTCACACAAGTGCCACGGGGTCTTTTTCCTGCTATAGATGGAGAAAGGACACTGGCACCTATCAGCAGTCCAGTCCTCAGCTCTGCTTCTTATAGCACCATGCGTGTGCTCTCCTAATACTAAGTTGAACAGGGCTATCCCAGCTGTAGACTCTGGAGCGGCCCAGTGGATGAGAGCCACTGATCTAGATTAAACCAAATACACAAATTCTATTATGATTATTACACAGGATATATAAAGTGCCAACAGTTTGTGCAGCGCTTTACAATATAAAGGGAGACAATACAGCGACAATATAATTTGATACAAGAGGGTTAGGAGGGCCCTGCTCCTGCAAGCTTACAATCTAATAAGGAAGGGATGGTGGAACACAAGGTAATAACTGTGAGGGTTGAACTGTGAGGGAGAAATAGAAGACTTTCAACAGTTTGTAGTTCTGCCTCCTTGAGGATCGCTTGATAATTCCATTCCCCTTGGTCTCCCCGACTCTGAGAGTCCTCCACCACCCCTGACACTCTGGGTTCACTCATAGTGTTACCTTTCTTAATTGAACACACTCAGTGTAGAGAGGGGCAGCACAGTGGTGTAGTGGATAGCACTTCGCCTGGCAACAAAAGGGTCGCTTGTTCAAATCCCAACCATTACACTACCTGCCTGGAATTTGCCTGTTCTCCCTGTGCCTGCATGGGTTTCCTCCGGGTACTCTGGTTTCCTCCCACACTCCAAAGAATGCTCATAGGTAAAATAGATCCTGTCTAAATTGGCCCTGTAATATGTATGAATGTGAGTTAGGGACCTTAGATTGTAAGCTCCTTAAGGGTAGGGACTGATGTGAATGTACAATATATATGTAAAGCGCTGTGTAAATTGACAGCGCTATATAAGTACCTGAAATAAATAAATAAGAGCAACACAAGGTTGAGAGTTTAAAGTATTTACTAAAATCTCTGTTGCGTTAAAGTAGAACTCCAATTTAAACAGAAATTGTACCACACAGGTAAATGGTTAACAGTATACTTTTAATTCATACACACATGAACGTCTAAGTAACATAAAAGGCTTTGCAACCTTAAAGAATACAAGGAAGGCACAAAAGAACTAACTGTGTGTCACAACTCTTTTTTATTCACTAACACTTCACTGTTGAAGTTTACCCTCCGACTCCTCCAATTGAGTTTAATCAGGGTACCTGGAGGTTCACTTGTTGACGTTGTAAAGAGGAATTAACTAACGTAAATCAATAATGGATAAAGTTTTAGGCTAACCAAGGTGAATTAATGCACCGTAGGTAAATTGATACCACTCATGAATGTAGATAAATCAGTACCACTCAAAAGAATGCAACCAAATTAGTATAACTTCTATGAACAATACACTTGGCTTATACAGATCCACCTGCTCTATTTATGAGAGTTCTTAAGATAATTCAATAGGGCAAAGTGTAATAACCCTCAAACTTGTGCAATTTGTTTCGTTCTGAATTTCGTTTTTACTGAAATTTGGAAAATTCGGTAATTTGGACGAATTCCGAATTTTCATTTTTCCGATTCGAAAATTCGTAAATTTGCGGTAATTCAGCAACTGCGGTAATTCAGCAATTGCGGTAATTCTGAGATTTGCGGTAATTCGGCAATTGTGGTAATTGCTGTAATTCAGAAATTTGCGGTAATTCGGCAATTGCGGTAATTTGAAAATTCGACAACCAGAACATCTAAAAATCCAAAATTCGAAAATTCGGAAATAAGAAAGAACATTTGAAATGATAATAAATAACTATTAAATTATAGGTATTGGAATTTCCTTGAAAATTTGGCTGTTAGTGAACTTAAATATGAAATGTATCACTGACAGACATATTTTCAAGGAAATTCCAATACCTATAATTGAATAGTTATTTATTAGTTAGTTATTATTTCGACTGTCCTTTGTTATTTTCGAATTTTCGATTTCCGAATTTCCGAATTTTTGAATTTCAGATTTTCAGCTGTTCCAATTGCCGAAATTCCGAATTACCACAGTTGCTGAATTACCGCAATTGCCGAATTACTGTTAATTTCCGAATTACCTCAAATTTCTGAATCACCGCGAATTTCTGAATTACCACATTTGCCGAATTACCGCAAATTTCCTATTTCTGAATTCCGAATTTTTTTGAATTTCTGAATTTCCGAATTTCCAAAAAAATAAAAAAACAGAAAAATGAAAACAAACAAATTTTTCAGCCATGCACAAGTCTAATAACCCTGAGTCCTGCAAAGTGGGGGGAAAGTAGCTGTAATTGTATCAAATCCTCTATTAAAGTTCAGTGCGTCTTCAGCCGGCTCTTTATTTCAGTGTTAGATACCTAAGAAATAACTGTGTCCACAGATCTTCTGATTATGGCACAAAGGTGGAATAAGCAACTTGACTGCAATAGATAGAAACCTTCAAAGTGATCACTGACTTTATGATAAGCTTTCAACTAACAGCAATCCAGTGCACTCAAGTGGTTGTGATCCAGCCTCCTTAGTCTGATGGTAACGCTCAGATAACTACTAACTTTCTTTGTGAGGTATATATTAAACAGATCAGTACTTATATAGATGGGCCTAGGCTGAGGACGGTCCTGCTGCTCAGATGATGGTGATGATGATGAGTCTGGAGATGGTGGTACACTCCCGCTCTATGCTCCTCCTCCCTGCAGCTCTCCCTGATTGATTGCTACCGCTGCCCACTGGATCTGGAACAAACTCATTTGGTAGTCGGGCTGGTTCTGCGGATCAAAATGCAGCTTGCTGGATGGATGTATGTAGGCCACAGGCCGCAATCCCATTGTAAGAGCACACAGAGTACTTGCTGTTTGATCATTGCCGTCCAAAGAGGCTGCAACAAGCCCCTCCTTTCTCTTAAATAGCCTCTCCCATGAGGTACTGTTCCCAGGAGCCTTCCTATACAGCATAGCCTGATGGGAAACAAAGTCCTTCCACAGCAGTCTGATAATAATCCTCACTAATACACTATAAGTCCCACAAGACAATACTCCCACACAATTCCACTCTTCAGGTAATAGGCTCAGCACCAGGGGAGCTCACTACATACACCCCCAGGCACGAATGTCCTCAATGCCAGAGGTGCAATGCTGGATTCCTGGCTACAATTTAAAAAGGGGCATATTTTGGAGATGTTACGGTGGTGAAGTCTGCAAGATTTGGACAGTGATTGATTTTGGGGCTGAAAGGACAGGTCAGAGTCTAGGATTACACCTAGCATCCTGGCATGAAAGGAGGGACTAATGGTTATATAATTGACCATGATGGACAAGTCAGGGGATGGGGCACGGGCAGGAGGGAATATTATGTGGGGTGACCTTCCAGAATTGTCCAAGCTATTGCCAGGAGAGGAGGCAGTGTTGGAGGTCAGCACTCCCAAGCCTGCTGCAGGGGAGGTCCATTGCCAGAAGAAGGGACTGGATTTTAGTCCTGAAAAAGTTTATTCTACCTTGCTGGAGCATCTGGGGAAGATGTAACCTGCTGAATAGCTGGGTACAAACTGCTGCAGGTGGACATTGCAGGGGAGTCCTATCTACTTACTGCAGTAGATATTTGCACAGTTTGAAGCTATCTAACAGTCTGAATAGGGCACATTGCTGGTCTTAAAGGACCATAGCCTGTACTGACTGTTGCTAGCAGAGATGCCTAGAGTTACACATCTACTACTTTTGGGTATCCTTTGTCCTAGCACTTTCCTGTGAAGTTATTGAGCTTTAAAAACTCTCTAAAATGTTCTAAAGTGATGGGATCCAATTTTTTTTTCACCCCAAGGTGAAGCCAAGGATTCTACTTTGAAGTTTGAAATGCCCGCATATTGAGCTACAGGGGGTCCTCATCCACCTCCCAGGGGTAATGGGTGCTATATGAAGTATAATTTAACAGAAAATAGTAGCAGTATGGCACTGACATTGAAGGACATTTAGTTGTCCAATTTTGTTCAGTTTCTAATTATTTAGCAAGTACAAGCAGCAGCATGCTTTTCTGGCTATTGGGAATCTCACCTGGCATGAACCAAAGAGTGTATGTCCAAAAAAGAATGAGATCTTCTGAGTCTCTGATCATCTGGACATTACAACAATACATATGGCTCTCTTTTTGTGTGCCTAAGTGAACACCAGAGCTGGTCGGACACCCGCCAGTCTGGCAGCTCTGTTGGAACTTTGATAAGTTCAGTGGAGGCCACACACATCACTTTTGCTACATTTTTTAGGTCCTATCAGAATTACTATATTGAATACATTTTTTTGAGATGCCAGACACAATTGCTGTTTTATTGGTTTCATCCTAACTGTGACCCACGTGTCTATGTCATTTAGAAACAATTTCATTTGATTGATTTTTTTTTATTTGTTTTTGTGCATGATCTAAAATGACAGAAGTGAGAGCATTCATTCAGTTTACCAAGCAAGTTACCGCTGCATAAACCTTACAAAAACATATATATCCACACACATTTAATTTTACCATATGAACAAAGTATAAAATGATTGGATCGACATGTGTGGGCACCTGAAGACCAAATCTAAAGCTTGCAGAAATTTGAAGCACAAATGTTCCTGTTTAGGAAATAACATGTATGTATCGGCACCTCCCTATTCACAAGTTACATAGAAAAGTGACGGCAGAAAAAGACTGAGTAGTCCATCGAGTCTGCCCCTTTTTATTTTTTTATTTTTTTACATTAACCTTGTTGTCTGACTATAGATTTATGTTTATCCCAAGCATGTTTGCTGGCATCCTACATGCTCAAACTAGGCAGGCAAGCACTTGAATGGGTCAGTGCTGGACTTCAAAGGGAACCTGTCTAATGGAATACATGCACAAACTATCACTGGAGATCAAGCATCAAAAGGTGCCTACAAGTACAATGCTCTAAGGGCTCTTTCAGACGAGTTCAGTTGTGTTGCATTAATCTGCACAGATCAATGCAGGATTAACCCCAGGCACACAGAAAACTGTTTTCTTTTTTTTTTTTTTTTCCCAAAAAAGAAAGATTTTATTGAAAATTTGTAGATGCACAGTACAACAGAAAATCACATATAGGTGCTAATAAGACAAATGGTTTCTTATTCACAGGGTGGATGGGCAAAATAATTAGAGAAAGGAGATACATAATACACAGTACCACTTCGAATACATCCTATATAGCAGTGGTTCTCAACTCCGGTCCTCAGGACCCACCAACAGGCCAGATTTTAAGTATTGCCTTGGGGAGATGCAGACTAGAATACTGCAATCACTGAGCAGCAAATGATATCACCTGTGATGCATTTTAGTTATCCTGCAAACCTGGCCTGTTAGTGGGTCCCGAGGACAGGAGTTGAGAACCACTGGTGTATAGCATATACAGGGCCTAAGTCATGTCTACTAAAAGCGATCTACTTTGAGTGGGTAGATACTGAGGCCTAGTGACTCTGGTATATGTGAAGAATGGAGCATGTTAGTTATTGGGCACATCAGGGTGTAGGAGGGTGTGTGTACCAGCACACCTGCCCTCAGCGGAACCATAAATGATGGATGGAAGGAGTAGGTTAAATGTGAGGGAAGATGGGGGGGGGGGTCTTAGGGAGGGGGAGTCAAGGAGGGACGAGGGGGCGAGGGGGTGGAGGTAAGGGGGGGATATGCTTAAGTGCCGTAGAATTAGTGGGGTGTTGCGGATTCATGAAAACTTCAAGAAAACTGCCTTGAGGTGGGTTTCAGTGTGTCCCATATAAACACAGACTTGCTGGATTTTTCTGCAATGCACTACAGGTGCCACTATAAGTCACCATAGAAATGAAAGGAGAAATTTGGGGTTGTTAAAAAAATAAACATACACACTCACTTCCACTGGCTCTAAGCCTGAGAACTGATCGATCACATGTCCACTGATCACTCAGTTCTCAGTCTCTCTGCTCTGTCCCTCCAGCACTCACTGGAGCGCCAGGCAGATGAGGGGACAGGAGCCACTGGCTCCAGTTTAAAGCCACACACTGAGAAACTGAGTAGGCTGGGAGGAGAGCAACAACATTGAGAAGTAGCAAGGCTGAAATAAGGATAAAAGTATGATCTTTTTTTTAGGTCACTGAATGTGCTACACACAGCCAAAGAGTCATTGAGGTATAAAGGGTGTATGTAGTGTATTCAGTCCTTCTGTACTGTTTTCACACCACCCCCAACCACATATGCTGGCAATTCTTGGCTTAAAGAATATGTAAACCCAACATATCATATTCCTGATATGTGTCTGCTGTACCATGTACTTGTATGAAAAAGTATCCTGTCCTCTGTATTGCTTCATTTGTGTGAAATCCCTGGTGTTCCTGCCAGTCCCTCTGCTTTCCTGTTAAAACTGACCACACTAAGCAGGAGAATACACCATGTTCAGTTCTCTAGCTATGCTCTCCTCCAATGATCAGAGTTGCCCTGACACCCCATTGCACAACCATTCATTAGGAATACCAGTACTGCTTCTCCTCCTCTAGCTTTTATGCAGCTGAGAACAGAGGGAATGGAATCACTTATAAAACGGGGAAAATATATTTATATATTTTTTTTATATATAAACACAAATGTTTTGCCTTTCATTTCTATTTTAAACTGAATGGGTTATTCCACAAGCTGATCATTTACAATTACTTACAAGAAAAAAGCAGGACATTGCAGTGCAAAAAACTCTTGTATCATATCATGTCTGCAGTCTCTGACCATCTCTTGTATCATGTCTGCAGTCTGTGACCATAAGCTGTATCATGCCTGCAGTCTCTGACTATCTCCTGTATCATGTCTGCAGTCTCTGACCATCTCCTGTACAATGTCTGCAGTCTCTGACCATCTCTTGTATCATGTCTGCAGTCTCTGACCATCTCTTGTATCATGTCTGCAGTCTCTGATCATCTCCTGTACTATGTCTGCAGTCTCTGATCATCTCCTGTACTATGTCTGCAGTCTCTGACCATCTCCTGTACCATGCCTGCAGTCTCTGATCATCTCCTGTACTATGTCTGCAGTCTCTGACCATCTCCTGTATCATGCCTGCAGTCTCTGATCATCTCCTGTACTATGTCTGCAGTCTCTGATCATCTCCTGTACTATGTCTGCAGTCTCTGATCATCTCCTGTACTATGTCTGCAGTCTCTGACCATTGTTTATTGTTAAGAGATTGTGGGAGGATATTGAGGTAACAGACTCCTTAGGGCAGCATCTCTGTGTTTACGGCGCTGCCATGGAAACATTTGTAAAGGGGAGGAGTTAACAAGATAACCGCGCCCATGTGGGGGCGCCAGAAATATTTCTGCACCCAGGCGTCTGTGACCCTAGGATCGGCCCTGTTCAGAGCGCATGCGACAGTCATGTCACTGGCTGCATGTACAATAAATATCTTCTTAACGGCGCACGTTTAGGAGATATTTGCACCACCTATAGGTAAGCCTTATTATAGGCTTACCTATAGGTAAAATGCAAAGATGGAAGTTTGCTTCCTCTTTAACCATTATTTTTTTTTAAATATTTGTAATTTTTATTTGTTTTGTTTGTCAGCTTTTTTTAGTGTCACATTAGTGCAAAATTAAAAACGTTGCAATGCTTTGTACCAGAATAATCATTTTAGTCATTTTAAAGAGGACACAATATAAAATAAAATTGTTTTTAGACTTTTGTTCCACAGTAACAGTGTTAAAAAAAAAAAATTAAAAAGTGCTTATTTTAGTTTTGTTACTTTTTTTTCCAAAGGGTGACAATATGACGAAAAAAATGTCTTGTTTGTCCTTAAAAAACAATACATGCATCACTTTTTTATTTTAAGCAATAACAAAGTTGTTGCTGAATAAACAGGTCTATAATAGAAGTGTAAAAATTGCTCTCGCCTATAAGAGATTTACAAGTGTGAGAGCTGAAGGGTAATGAAAAATGTTATGCTACAAATTGCTTTAGCAAACTACATGTCATTCGGTTAGGGTTTCCATGTGTTTTAACCGCTTCCGGACCGCCCACCACACATTTACTGCAGCAGGGCGGCCCGGCTGCATGAAACAACGCACCTATATGTTGTTTCCTCTGGGTCCACTTGTGTGGACACAGCGGGAGCCAATTATCGGGTCCGAGGATGAACGGCAGTCTGCCTATGTAAACAAGGTAGACCGCCATTGTGTCAGAGACGAAGAGAGAGATCTTGTGTTCCTGCTAATCAGGAACGCAATTCTCTTTCTTCAGTTTAACCACCCCCAGGAGCACACTTAACCCTTTGATCACCCCTGATGTTAACACCTTCCCTCATTTATACAGTGACATTGCATTATTTTAGCACTGATCACTGTATTGGTGTCACAGGTCCCCCAAAAAGTGTCACTTAGTGTCTAATTTGTCTGCCGCAATATCGCCGCCCCACTAAAAATCACTGATCACCACCATTACTAGTAAAAATAAAAATAAAAATGCTATAAAAATATAATTTTTGCGCAAATCAATCAATATATGCTTATTGGGATTTTTTCTATGAAAAATATGTAGAAGAATACATATTGGCCTAAATTGGTGAAGATTTTTTTTTTTTGGATGTGTTTTATAGCAGAAAGTAAAAAATATTTTTTTTTCAAAATTGTCGGAGTTTTTTGTTGATAGCACAAAAAATAAAAACCACAGAAGTGTTTAAATACCACCAAAAGGATGCTTGGGTACAGCGTCGCATGAACACGCAATTGTCAGTTAAAGCAATGCAGTGCTGTATTGTGAAAAATGGCCTGGTCATGAAGGGGGTAAAACCTTCTGGGGCTGAAGTGGATAAGCTAATGCACACAGTTCACTTTAGTTTATATATAAATACCTGAAATAAATAAATAAATACATTTCCAATTTAGAAGGAACTTCTAAACATGGGGTGTCAGAGATATATAAAATGTTGATATGTCCGAATGATGGACATACACCAGGGTTCCTTCGGCAAATGGGAAAGAGATTTGGGGTGTACTTTTTCTGAAGAGCAACACGATCGAATTCTGTACTTTGCTCACTATTCCCCGGTGGCTAGCAAATACCAGGAGTTGTCATATAAAATTGTCACACGGTAGTACAAGGTTCCATCTGTGTTACAGAAAGCCTTTCCTGATGTGACGAATACCTGCTGGCGGTGTGGCAAAGCCGAGGGTACCATACTACACATTTTTTGGTCATGCTGTAAACTAGACAAGTTTTGGGCACAGGTACAAGATATTACAAAGCAGCTGACAGAGTATGATTTGGGGGCAGAACCAGCGGGGTATCTCCTTCATCTCTCTGCCCTTTCTAAACATAAATACAAAAAATCAACATTGGTACATCTCTTAAACGCAGCCAAGTCTTGTATTCCGGCCCTATGGAAGCAGGAAACACCTCTGGCAGTGGCTTAATAAAGTTGCAGATATATATGCTATGGAGTATATAACCGCAACCAGGCAGGGCAAAGAGGAGAAATTAAAAAAAATGGTCACAATGGTCTCTTTATACAAGCGAATACGGATATATACTCCTGGAAGGGGAGTAGGGATACCAAGCTAGGTCTCGTGTCCTTTGCTAAAGATTTTTATTCCCACATTTTAAAGGGGAGTTCCACCCAGAATTTTTTTTTACATCATTCAAGTCCTTTGCATATATAGACTTACCTTTGAAGGAAAAACATTTTTTTTATACTCACTCAGTCGCTTGTTGCTAGGTGGTCTCTGTAATCTGCCCCTTTTAGGTCCGAGACTCTTCTCCTCACTTCCTGTTTCCCCTGGCCTCCTGGGAGATGTGACTCATCATTTCCCAGGAGTCAGTGGGCTTCCCTGTACTGTAAAATCGTGTTATTTCCAGACAGGAAATGACATGATTTAAGGCGTACCGAGATCGAGGAGTTCATGATGGTTACCCACCATGCACTTCTTTCAGGAAGAGATGCCAGGAGACTACGGATGGGCTTCAGATGCCCTCACCTAAAATGGAAAAGTCCAGCAGTGAGAGAAACGAAATTGTGAGTAAAAAATACATGTAATTACTAGGCGGTTTGAAAGTAAGGAAACAAAAGGTTACATCTATTTAGTATTAAAAGAGTAGATGCCAAAAAAAAAATTCTGTGTGGAACGCTTTAAGATCTGTTAAAGATGTAACTTTGGTGTGTTTTTTTTTTTCTTCCCCTCTACGGACAGGGATAAGTATGAATAATGCTGATTTAAAAAGTTATAATGTATTTTTGTAATATAAGAAAGATGACTGTGGGGCTATACATGCCCCATTGACATGTGTTTTCAGTTGTCAGCAGTAGTAATAGTGTTTGGC
>BLSH010527798.1:1130300-1153788 GCA_018402905.1 Glandirana rugosa
AAGTGTGAATACCTCAAAGGGGCGTAGGTTAAGCGTACTGTCCTCTCACACTGGCCGAGAGTTACCTCGGCCAAGTGTGTCGAGGCCCCACTGACGTCAGGCGTAAACCTTTCCCAGGACACATCTCAACTCGCTTGAAGATCTTCAGGCCCAAGACGACCAAGCCGGCTTGAAGTCCTGTTTCAGGCCCAAGCCCAGGCCTGTCTTGGGCTTGAAACAGGGCCGGGGCTTGGGGTAACTTTAGTTACCTCTGGGCCTGAAAATCCATGTTTTTTACAACATTTTATCAGGACTTTCCAGGATCTCCAGACGTTTTCCTTCCTTTACACCCATTCCCACCCTGTTCACTGGATGTTTCTTTACCCCTGTCCCTTTATTGAAATCTTACCCACATTTCCTTCCTTTTGCAGACCTCTAGGACCTTTCAGGACTATTTTACAACATTTTTTGTACCTAAAAGTCCGGGTCTCCATTGATTTCAATGGGGTTCGGGGCCGGGACAAAGTTCGGGTTCTGTCCGGACCCGAACCCGGACTTTGTCCTGAAGTTCGGCCGAACCAGCAGAACCCGGACTTCTAGAAGTTCGCTCAACTCTACACAGGACCCTTTCCAAATGCGGACTGCAGTCACCCCGGAGCTGTGTGAACCGGCTCCATTGAGAGCCGGTCACACTCTCCTGTCATGCGAATTGGATGCGGGGAAACTCCATAAGTGTGAACCCAGCCTGTGTGTTCAAGTAGGCTTTAAGATGTTTCAGAAAAAGCAGCTTTCTGAGTGTCACTGAAGCTCCTTTCACCTATACTGGACCTGTTCCTGGGTAAACATGTGCCCTTATTAGCCGTATTACTATGAAATGAACACTATGAAATAACCAAATTACTATTAATAAAATCACACAAAAATACCCTATAAATAAAGTGAAAAAAGAATAGATTTTTCTCGAGCAAAGTAGTTTTACAAATGGAAAGTAATTTTGTTACACTGGAAAGGTGAAAGTCAGTGTATATAAAAGTATTTTGCTTGAAATAAAAGTGCAGCTTACTCTGTAAATAAACTAAACTTGCTTTTTAAATTCTTATTTTTTATTACAAATCGAATAATAAGGACTGTATGTGTTAAGAACATTTCAACCATGAGAACAAGTAACCACCCACTTTTCCCTCATAATAATTTAACAGCTTCCTGCCAATATGCATTTTCAGTTATTGACAATGCTGGTCCAGAAACATATATTGCTCTTACAAGAGCTTGATCAATGTCCTCCTGATTTTCAGGTGTCATTTTATCTATAAATAAAGGGATTGTGTGATTTTGGGAAGGGGTGATTTGTGACACTTCCTTGCTTGAAGATGCTGCTGGTGAAGAAACACTTTGTAATGATTCAGAAGCAGTAGAAAGAGGGTTTCTGGAATGAGAACTCTGAAGGGAAAATTTCATTGCACTTTCATTCTGGCCCTCATCATTTCATTCCATAAAGTATTTTTTAATGTCTTTATGGCACATCTGGCATGCAAAGATGTGTTTTGTCATCCTTGTAGCATTTTGAAAAGAATAGTTCTTCTCACAATATTTGCAAATTGCAGCGTTGCTGCAAAAAAGAAAAAACAATTTACTGACCAGACTATAGGTAAACACTATGTTGTGATATTGGAGAACTTTAAAATGAATGATTTGAAGCTTATAAAGATGAACAATGTACAGTGTTACATGAACTGTATTCCAGGTTTTGCTTGTCTTCAGCTGACAGAACTTGCACAAATTTAAGACTGTACATAAAGTTTCAGAAATCTTTCCTTAGAGTCTTCCTGTTATATGCTGTAGTTTGAATACCATGTCACAGATATATTATTTAACATTTGTTTATAAAGTATATTTCACCAGTTCCAGGGGCAACCTACTACATCCACATCCCAGGGTACATACAGTCAAAAAGAAATAGATGGGAGCTAGTCCCAGCCATGTGTTATTGGGATTTTTTAGGATGCAAGGTTGTCTCTGAGGTAAGCACTAGGACACAAATAAAGTATAAAAAATCAATATTATTTCAAATATATTGTTAAAAAACATTAATGTATGATTAATATATGGCACAAGGCCTGAAAGCTTGTTACTGTTCGCAAATGCAGAGCTTGGGCATAGATTGGTCCTACGTGTTTCGCGGAGTACAGTCCCCGTTTCTTCAGGAAAGATGACTATGCCTCTAAACTTTAGATACAAAACAACATAATTACAACCTCATAACTTTACATTAAATATACAATTTTCTATACATTAATATATCAAAACGTGTGCTTACCAAAACAAAGTGCAACTATGCACCCCATTGGAACAACTCAAGGCAAGAGACTCGGATCGGCCCCATGAAACTATTCCCAGGTGTCAGGAAGATTGCCAGCACAGCACTTCTCAGGAAAGGCCTGTTAGAAGAACTCCCATTCAAATTGGTGCACAACAGCGCCGGTGCGCAAGAGTGCTCGCATGTGCGCACGTGGGAGCGCGCACGTGTGTGAGTCCCGGGGCCAAACAGGCCATTTAAACCTTACAGGTGCACAGGATGGGTGCCATCTGATCTACAGTGTTACCCGTGATATCTTCAAATTTGCTATCTGTTCCTGATCTGTTTATCCCCTTGCCCTGACGCGTCTCCTATCTGCCTGCACCCGACCCCGGCTTGTCTCGACTACTCTTTCGCCTGCTCCTCTGTACCTCATTGCCTGCCCGTTGCCGAACCTGCCTGTACCTGACTCTGCTTCTGTGTAGAAAGTGTTAAGTTCCAGCGCTAAAGGATCCTCGGGATGGCAAGCGACGATGTGTAAAAAATAGATAAACCGATATATGCTGCCCTCCTTGGATGGGGAAATCCGAAAAGTACTAGAAAAACAAGAGAAAAAGGAAGGCGCACGCACCTAGTGCATTACCAAAAAAATTAATTTACTCAAGAACGTAATAAAGGAGGGTACTCACAAAGTACATGAAGACAGGATGTGATAAAATCAAGGCACAAGGCAGGATAAAAGTTGACGCGTTTCAGGGGCGCACCCCCTTCCTCAGACCTTGGTTTGACAGTCCAAGGTAGCGAAGCTCTGAGGAAGGGGGTGCGTCCCCGAAACGCGTCAGTTTTATCCTGCCTTGTGCCTTGATTTTATCACGTCCTGTCTTCATGTACTTTGTGAGTACCCTCCTTTATTAAGTTTTTGAATAAATTAATTTTTTTGGTAATGCACTAGGTGTGTGCGCCTTCCTTTTTCTCTTGTTTTTCTTGTGACTCTGCTTCTGTGCCTGTGTCCATCCAGCCCACCTCAAGCACCTAGCTCTGCAAGCCAGCACGCAGTCCACCTGGACTGCTTCTACTTCCTACCCGGCTGCATATTCAGCTCCTACTGGCCGAACACACCTCCAGCACTCCTGCTGACCACCTGCTGACGGACGCTAATGGACTTCCACAGGCACTCATACCTCGCCGTGCTCCTGTGGCCGCTGTCTCACTCCCAGCGGTCCCTCGAACCAGAGTCGTAGGAGAGGCCACCCCCTACCGCCAAGCTCACTAACCTGGTACGTGACACCAGGTGTCAAGACCAATGGGAGCAGTGCAGACAGACATTGGACAACACCTCAGGTGGATGATTACATCAGTAGAGATCATATCTGAAATATTTGACAAGCAGGGAGAGAGAATCTCCGTCCCAGTAATTCTGATATCTTAGTGTCAGGGTATCAGTACAATAAATCTAGGGCCCACTGTACCCTATAGAATTGGCTCAGCTATTTTAAATGTAGTATTGGTACTACTATATATCATCCCCCTAACATAGGGCAGGGATATATACCTCCATCTCTCAATCATCAGCCACATATCACCAAACTACATCACCCTATAAATTGCCAAACACACATGATGCATAATTATTTATGCATCGTGTGTATTTGTCTATCTATAGGGTGGTGTAGTTTGGTGATATGTAGTTCATGTTATTTTGTCCATTTGTCAAAGGTAGACACAAGTTTTAGACATTCTACTTAGCCCGCTTAGCACAAGGCCCTGTTCTACAAGTAAAGGGAAATGATTAGGCCACACAGTCTTTTTAGGTGCCTGAATTGTCAGGTTCCTATATTCCTATAGCATGAAAGCTGCATTCATAGCTCATATAGTAAAATTGCACATGTGTATGTTCCATTGTACGATGCTCTATCTACCATCCCTACCCCAGATTTCAGTAAACCCTTGATTACTAATATAGTTCTATGTCCTCATCTGTTGCACTCTAATACCACCTATGCTCCTATCAGTTCACATTTCTACAAAACTCATTTAATAACCCATCATTTTGTAGTGAATTAGCATATAATGACTTGCCATAGAGATGTGAGAATTAACAAAGAGCTGGAATTTTGAAACCTTTTGATTTAATAGAATATACAGAAAATTACAGGGGAATGCATGAACACAAGTAAAAGAAACATAACCATTGTTTGTGCAATAGAACAACATAGCATTAGAGAGAACCCATCACGGTATGTCAAAGCAGCACTTTAGAATCATCAGGCAGGGAATTCAAATTAACTGGGAAAACACATTGACAAAAAATGATATCACGGCATGAGCCCACATTGTATTTTGAAGCCGTCTATTACCTGAGTACTGAGTAAATGCTTAATAATGTGGTTTTATTAAGTCAAGCTGTGTCAGTGTAGAGATTAACCATACAATAATGGTGTAAATGAAGACATTTTGAAGGGTAATTGTGGTGTTCATGCTGGAGTCACAGTAACAAAACTAATAATCCATATTTACTACAGTAAATCCTATAAAAGGTATATTTTCCTACATAGTGAGGATTTACTTGCATCCACAAGATTAATACTTGTAAAAACTGGTATCATCATCCTAATTGCCATCTGAGTGTTGCACAAAGAAGACTTATTCCATATTATTAAGTCAGGTAGCACAGCAATTTCTACTAATCAATCTACCATCTCTTTTCACTGACAGCTTGAAACTGGAAAGAGTTGAGTCTGGTAGCTATGGGTAACAGCATTTTACGTATGATTATTTCCTGCATTGTTAAACATGCCTGTTTAACTACTGTATATCATTCTTGGGTTATCAAATCCATATTGAGATCCATATATTATTATACAATGGTATTTACTAAAATAAAATACAGAACAGACTGATATTGGAAGTTGAGTGAATTATGTAAGCAAGGTTATTTATTTCAATTTAAAAAGTTAGGTCCACCAGGACACTAATAAGAACCTATTATAGTAAATTAAATATTAATGTTGTCAGTCTTCCATGCTTGCCAACTTTGACGATTGAATGCCTCCATGGTGGTTATTATGTAGTTAGCAATCTTGCCTTATAGCACTGGTTCCTGGGTTTAGACTCCCTTCATATCTGTCTGTTGTGTTATTTAGACTGGCATCCCAACACCCTATTAGAGTAGGCCACATTGCACCACCACGCACATGCTGTTCATTGTGGTGCGCTGCATTAATAAAAAGAATCAGGTCCAATTTTTGGGACACTGTCATTCTTTGGCAGCCCATTTATAGTGAATAGGCTGTCACAAAACATGTTAATTTGTTTAGTTTAACACATTGCAACAGCCAGAAGAAATGTAAGGAGCCTTATTTTCACCTGGGAAATAATCTATATGGGGTTTTTTGATGTCCTCTGTGTATGGATGTGCTCTGAGTCCATTCCACTATTCAAAAAACATGTAAGCGGTTAATTGTCATTCTCGTATAACCTGTCTAGTATGTATAGTGAGTAAATGTAATTGTGCACTCTTTAGAGAACTGATGTGAATAAATCTATGTCTATCTTTGAAGTACTGTGTTATATGACAGTGCTCCATATGTGTGGGTGTGATGTCATCACAGCCTGACCCAAACCCAAAAGCAAGATTGAGCAAAGATGGAAGTCCCCAACACTGCCAGTGCAGCCCTGGAGGGCATCCTTTGACAGGTAGGAATGTCATAGTGTGCTAGTATGCATCTCAAACTAGCATATTATGGCATAAACCACCTAGGGGCCCATTTAAAAAAATGTAGCAGAGTTTAATAACACTTTAACAGCCCTGAAACTGCTAAAGATTTGGACTTTTTATAGATTTTTTTTTTTTAAAGGTGTTTATTTTTGATTTTTCCAGTAATAAGTACAAAACAGTACACACACACAAATAAAGCAAGGCACTCACAGCATGTCATGAAGGTTGAAATCACAGAAATACATTTAGGTGTATTTGATACAATTAGCATTAAGTCTCTCAGTCCTTTAAAGCGGCTCTTGGAGCCTTGACCAGACCTGGCTGGTCCCCTTAGTGTTGTCTGGATTAGGATAGGCCAGAAATTCTGCGTTTATCACAACAGAGATGCCTAAACAGTAAGAGGCTGTAGATACAGCCAACAATGCACTCGTACACATACAAACATACATTCATCCTTCCATACTAGTGCCGCAGACCCCAGAATGTAATTTTCCCAACATACCTATTCATTGTTATATTTATATGGACCCCCCTGCCGGAGGTTCCCTTTTCCAAAATGTTCCGGGGACGTCCAACCAGGGTTGCCAAATTTTTTCAAACTTTCTAATACATGTTGTATTTTTATAGATGATTTTGTATTTGGGCAATTCCCTCTCAATAAGCTGATATACCATGTGAGCTCCAGGGGCAAGTGCATCTTTCCAATGTAACAATATGACCTTACGGTCGTAATACAGGATAATACGGATCAGAGTTCTAGCATAGGACCTTGGGACAAACTCATTTAGAATAGCTAATATACCCGACTCTGGGGTCTGGGGAATGTGTAGCTGCCGTTGAAAAAAATGTCACTCCAATACGTGTCCAGTACCGGGCAGGTCCAAAACATGTGAAGTAAATTGGCTGCAATCAAGTCACATCTAGGACAACTCGCATGTCCACCATGGTTCATCCTATCCAATTTTGCAGGAGTAAAATGCAAGTGATGTATACATTTAAATTGGATGAATTGGTCCATAGTACTAATAATATCTTGAAAACATACCTCCATAGCCTCATCCCAGCTCTCCATCGAGAGCTCAGGTAATAACCTCTGCCATTTATTGTATGCGTTTTTAAAGGGATCAACCCCTGCCCGGGAGAGTCTGCTGTAAAATGTAGTGACCAGCTTGATCAGTTCTTCATAGGACAGGAGTTCCCCAATTGGGGAGTCTTTGAGCTCTATGGTCGGGTTGTTCCAGAGAGGGGTGTTTGGTGCCCACCCCTGTGAAGAGGTGGTGAGTATTTTTTTCTCTTCCTTCCAAACTCAGAACCCCACGTCAATGGGCGAATGCCCAGAACATTTTGATTTCCCCGTTCTATGTAGTTCATCTATTATGGGTCTATCAGGGGCTGGTAAGACCAGTAAAAAGGCCAAGGAGGGGGTCGGAGGGTCGGAAAGCAACCAGTCGTAGACATAGGTAAGTTGGGAAGCTATGTAAGCGTTATAGAGGTTTGGGCATGTCAAACCTCCTTCAGTCTTTTGCGCCTGTAATGAGGGCTTGGCTATCCTAGGCTGTTCACCATTCCACAGGAAAGTCGATACTTTTATAGATATTTTTACTTTGATATATTTAACCACTTCAACCCCGGATGGATTTCCCACTTTAGGATCAGAGCACTTTTTGCGATTCGGCACTGCGTCGCTTTAATTGCGTGGTCGTGCGACGTTTTACCCAAACAAAATTTGTGTCCTTTTTTTCCCACAAATAGAGCTTTCTTTTGGTGGTATTTGATCACCTCTGCTACATTTATGAACACCGCTATAAACAAAAAAGAGCGTCAATATTTCTCACCTTTTGCTAAAATGCATATCCAAAAAAAAAAATATAAAAAACAAATCTATTCATCAGTTTTGGCCGACTTATATTCTTCCTCAGGTTTTTGGTACAAAAAAAATCACAATCAGCATTTATTGATTGGTTTGCGCAAAAGTTGCAGCGTTTACAAACCATGAGAATTCATTGCTGATGTTTTTACATTTTTTTTTACTAGTAATGGCGGCGATTTTTATTGGGACTGCGACATTGTGGTGGACGTGTCGGACATTTTTGACACTTTTTTAGGACTGATGACATTTATACAGCGATCAAAATTTTAAATATTCACTGATTACTGTATAAATGTCATTGGCAGGGAAGGGGTTAACCTGCAGGGGGCAGTGAAGCGGTAACTGTGTTCCCTGGGTGTGTTCTAACTGTATGGGGGCTGGGCTGGCAGGGGCATGACAGATCTAACTGATCCAGAGTACAGGGATCAGTAGATCTCTGACATGCCGCCTGTCAAAATGGGGAACCACCTTGTTTACATCAGCAGTTCCCCGTTCTGGCTCTGTACAAGGCGATCGCGAGTCGCCGGCGGACATCGAGTCCGCCCTACCCACAGCCCCACTTATAGTCGACGATTCATGGGACGCTGCCACATTGCCAGCGAAATAGTCGTGACGGGGTCCGGAACCGGTTAATTCAATGTATGTTAGTGGTGATCAGTGGGAGAGGTGTCTCTTTACATTAGAGAGAGGAAGGAAAGAGTCCCTGGTGTGGCACATCCATGTGTGTAGTGTGATGGTGGAAGAGACAACCTCAGCCTGGGCTCCTGCCAGGCCACACTCCAACACATTTTGCTCCGCCCTGGAGCTTAGTCATGGGTGTGATGTACGTGGGTATCAGATCGCTGCCCTCCTCACCGGCAGGACCCCCCCTAATCTCACACCGCGCTTGTCACTAACACAACAATACCACTCTCAGCTGCTTCCAGCACAAAGATTTCCCAGCTTGCGGGACCACTGTCTAGCGATTGTTACTGGGCTAATTCAAGCAATTAACCCTTTCAGTGCCACCACTAACCTTTGATCCGGAGTGTTAGGTCTCCAACAATTAGCAATACCAATATGATTTTAGAATAACTACATGTAACTCACGCTGTCACCACAGATAGGGATATTCAGATGAGTTATTTTAAACAGTAGCGCTCTTCAAAGGAACAGATTCAGTAGAGCTTGCATTAAGAGCTTTAGGGACAAGATTAACACTTTTCAGAATAAGATTTAATAATGAAAAGGTCAAGTTTGGGTGCAGGAAAATATTTACAGAAAAATTATGTTACAAAGCAATAAGAGACATAATATACAGCAGCAAAGAAATAAGACAGGAAAGAAGGTTATTTGCTTTTAAAATGATCAATCAGAGATTTGATGATGATCTCATGGGTTCTCGGATGTTCGTTCTTTGATGGTAAGGTGAGAATTCCCAGCTGTCCTTCCCATTCCCTGTTTCTCTGGGTGAAAAGGGGTGGGACTGTATGCCCCTGACCACTCACATGGGTAAGGAGGGCCCCTGGGCTGTCCAGGGCGGACCATGGAATACAATCTTCCCTAATTCACAATTCCTGTACCAAGATTTATATTTACCAATATGTACAAGGTGCATTCCTGAAACTGATCAATTATAGTCCAGTATGAATTGTGCATTCCGACAAGTCCAAACATGACAACCTTATCACGTCCTGTGACCCTGGAAAGAGGATAAACTATCCGTGGGTCCCCTTATAAGGCTCTCTTTAAATGGGATGCCTTCCCGCATACAGATATACACATGTTATTAACATGTCATGCTCCTAACTGGAGTTATGAACTGTGGGTATTTTCTTTAAGTTTTAGGCACAGTTGGGGTCACTGGGAGGTCATGGTGCTCTGTGTCCCTGTTTACGACCCTCATAAATTCTGAGCCTCTTTTGATGCCATGCTCGGTAGATTTTATAGTCAGCCAGCAGAACAGACATCCTGCTCATGTAACTAACATAACAATTCATTTTTAAAGTGGCTTTTTGGAATTTCTACATGGAACAGGGAGGAGGGGGTGTGTGAGGTACCTGTACTGGGAGATTGTTAGGTTAAAACTGAAATGGCGTCATCTGAACAAAATGGTGCTAGTTCTGTGTGTGTCTCACCCGTGATATCATCACAATGGGGATTAAGTCTCTTTATATTGGTGGTCAGGTGGTCAGAAGAACCCCAGAATGCTGGACTTTTCCACTTCATTGTAGCGTGAACAGGGTACATAGAAAACATTTGTTTCCTTGTGTGCCCTTGCAGAAACTTCCATTTTTCAAAGTTTTTGCAGAAAAACGCCAGTTACCCACATAGTGTCCTAACAATATGAATACAATGTTTATTCTAAAAATGTAGACAGGTCAGCACCCTGCCCCTTTTGGGGGGCAGGGGCCACATGGCTCAGATTTTGTCAGACCATTGCAGCCAGTTGCCTTCACTCCTTGCTGCATAATTGGACTGGGCAGTGGGGGGAGCTGCAGAGTAGAGAGAAGGATGGTCATTGGCTGCAGCCACAGCTGGAAGAGGAGCCCTGCCCAGTGCCCGAGGAACCAAAATAAAAAAAGTCACTGGCTTGGAGGAAGGGAACCATAGAGTGAGTGAGGGGGGTACTTTCTGGTGGTGGTTCTGATAACTCTGTGGCAGGGAGGAAGCCAGGTTACTGTGCTGAAGGGACATGAGCTTGCTGCACAACGTCAAGAGACAGAGAGCTGTGCCGTATGCAATTCCCCCTGCCCACCCTACATAAACAGCAGCACTGCACTGAGCATCACTGTGATCAGTCCTACAACACCTGCCAGTGGGAGAAACTGCTGCTTTCAAGTCTTCCACTGCTGCATCCAGGACTACTGCTGGTGCATTTATAAACTGCTGATTCAGAGACTGCTAATTCAGATACTGCTGATCTAGAGGCTACTACTGCACTTTAGATTGCCACTACTGTGTTCAGAAATTGCTGATTTGAAGACTGTTGATCCAAAGACGCTGTTTCAAACTCAAAGGAATAAGAGTGAGGATGATCGCCATACATGACATTGGAGTGCCCAGATGTCATTTTGCCACCCCAGTTGTACTCTTTTAATGGAGATACTGCTCTATTGCAAGGGGATTCCGGCACTGGGGGACAATTATAGGTTTCCCTGTTTTACAGTATTGTGGAGGATTACAGATCTTTCCAATTGTAGGGAGGTCGCAGGCACCATTAAAAGATTGCAAATCTGTGAACGCCGGCTTCAGATGTCATCCAAAATCTAAAGAGAGATAAGCTGGACTTCTCTGCTGTGGGGTGCTTGAAAGCTCTTCAGGATATATACAGAAGAGTGGAAACCTGTCCAGAACTGACCTATCCATTCAAACAAACCTATAAAGAAGAGGCCCTCTTTCCCTCAATGCTGTTAAAGCATAGAACAGCATTGAGTGGTGTTATACAGTATGTGGGTATGAGTTCTAAAAAAAATTGTGTTTGGAGAGGTTTTCTGTAACTGGTTTAAATTGTTGTATAGTTCTCCAAAGGCCTCGGTCTGTGGTCAATGGTGTGCAGTCTGCTCTCTTTCCGCTTTACCGGATAACAAGACAGGGCTGCCCTCTGTCATCCTCTTTGCAGTTGCGATAGAGCCATTGGCAGCTTTGCTAAGACAAGCTCCTGAAGTGTGTGGTTTTGTAGGGGAATGCATTAGGAAAAGGTAGCTGTTTATGTTGATGGTATACTTCATTTTCTCTCTGATACGTATATTTCTCTCTCCTCTACAATGTCTCTTATCACTGAGTTTGGCACATTTTCCGGGTTTAGCATGAACTGAGACAAATCTGTATTGCTTCCACTTTATCAACTCCCTGATTTATCCTTTTCTGTAAAACGATTTCCCAGTTTAAATACCTAGAAGCACAGACTACTGGCTGGATGCAAGATTAAGCCCCCCTGAATTTAAATCCATTACTTACTAGATTTTACTCCCAATGCTCTGTATGCTGGATGTAAACTACCTTTATTTGTAGCCAGCCGCACTAATCTTCTCAAGATGGTCTGGATGCTCCAACTGTTGTACCTTTTACATAATTCGCCTTGTTGGATTCCACTAAGGCATTTTTGGAGGATTAATGTGGTGTTTAGAGATCTGATCTGACTAAATAAATCTCCCAGAGAGCAGGGGGGCTGTCAGATCCTAACCCATGGGTATATTTTCTTGCTTCTCAACTTTGGCACATTGTGGGATGGGAGGGACATGGCCCTTGTTACCCTCCTTACTTCAAGGTAAAAACCTATTACAGATGTTAGACGCTGTTACTCTTTTTAAAGTGCAATCTGTACATCCTACACTAAATTTGATGCATAAAGTAGCAAACAGTTAAGACTATGTTGTAAATTGTTGGCAATACAAGCTATTCTTCGCTTTGG
Organism: Glandirana rugosa; assembly: GCA_018402905.1. Classification (NCBI taxonomy): domain Eukaryota; kingdom Metazoa; phylum Chordata; class Amphibia; order Anura; family Ranidae; genus Glandirana; species Glandirana rugosa. The sequence goes on from BLSH010527798.1 coordinate 1,142,557, forward strand.
TCCAATGATACTTTGGCCAAACTTTATCAGCTGGAAGGCTTTTCGAGGTGGCAGAGGGCAGGAATCACAGCTTTGTCTCAACTTTATTCTGATGGAATCCTAAAATCTTTTCAACAACTACATTTGGAGTTAAACTTTGGAACAGCATTGGTTCCGCCATTATTTACAGTTACATTATGCACTTCATGCACAGGGTTTGATTCCATCTATCTCCTTTGTTAGGAGGAGGATTGGGACCCCCTCTTCAAGGAGTTTTGGGAAGCTGAGTAACACAGCTTTTTATTTTGCACAGAGTGTATCGTACATCAGGATTTTTGCATAGAATAGGCTGTAGAGAGAACTTACATTGTATTACATATGGCCATCCACATAGTAACTTCATCCACTTATTACAGAGATGCCCAAAGCTTAACCATTATTGGCATGGGGTTATATTGTACTTACTTTTGTGGGATATTTATTAGCTTGTTAGGTATTATAGAGGTGTATGGGTGATATACCTACTTAACGACGACAGTCGGTAGGCTTAGAGCTGTATATTCGTTTTTATTTATATATTTTCTTTTTTTTCCTTTATTATTAGTTTCATTGATCTGTGTGACAGTTTGTCTCTATGTTGTTTTGTACTTGAAAAAAAAGCTTTAAATAAAATGTGATTAAAAAAAGAAGAGGGAGAGAAATTTTCAGTTTGTGGTACATGGCCAGGAAAGATCCTCTACCAGATTATACTGAATGGTGGAATGGGGACGTATGTAGTGCTTATACATGAAGGGACCACTTGAGGTAAACTCAGTAAATCAGGTCTCCCTTACCGGTTCAGAGGCTGACAGGTCCAGATACCAGTTTTAGAGTACAACTCAGTCTAGGGGTGTCCTTTTTTTGAAGATTTATTGTAGTACTTGAACACAGGTGGGTAGAGGGCTGAGGGTGCAAGTTACTCCTAAGCACATGCAATCATTAGAGGAATGATTCTCAAGCAAAGTCCTTCAGTAGCAACCTTAAAGTATTACTAAACCCATAGGTTGCCAGACCAACCTATTAAAGTGGTTGTTAAGCCACTTGTATAAAATGCCCCCATCCCCTCTCTATTAGAACAATACGTTCCCATGTGTCTGTGTTATATCATAAATATGCTTATCTGTACTGATAACATAGTGTCTTCCTGCAATCAGTTGCCTCCTCTCTCCTCTCCTGTGCCCAGCTGACAGTTCCAGTGGGCGGGTTTGAGCACTGCTGCTGATGTCAACCGGGGAGGAGAGGAGAGACAGAGCCAAAGAGTCACTTGATTGCAGGAAGACGCGGTGATAAGCATATTTATGATATAACAAACAGACACAGGGGAACTTATTGTTCTAATACAGAGAGGATGGGAGCATTTAATGTTAAGTATGAGAGCAGATGGAGCGTGGGGGGCGCTGACATGAGCAGACAGTCAGAGAGGGGAGGGGGAGAGGATGCAGGAGAGGACACAGACACAGGAGAATATGGCTGACAGAGGCACATAGGCTGACATCAGTGTAAGGGCTGATATAACATGGTCAGCGTACAGTGGGAGGGAATAGCCAACCAGGATCAGCCAAGTATTTTAGGTGATATGGGGGGCCAAATGACACAGCACAAGTGCTGTGCTTTACAATATGCTTTAAGGGAACGGGATCTGTTTTTTTGGGGGGGTTTTTTGGGTTAACAAACGCTTTAACATTCTATGTGGGTGTGAGCTGTAATCTGGATAAAGGAAGGCCTGTGGATGTAGTGTATCTATATTTCGCTAAAGCATTTGACACAGTACCCCATAAATGTTTAATCACAAATTGAAGTCTGTGGGCATCGATGATGGTATATGTACCTAGATAGAAAACTGGTTGCAGGGGTGCACCCAAAGGGTGGTGATAAAAAACTTATTTATTCATCACCTCCTCCCATATTCACCTCCAGGACTTCTCCCGAGCCTCTCCCATCCTCTGGCATTCCCTTCCCCAATCTGTCAGACTGTCTCCAAATCTATCCACTTTTAGTCTATCGCTGAAAACGTTTCTCTTCAGAGAAGCCTATCCTGCCTCCACTAAACAACCACACTTTTTATTTTCTCCATCAGGTCATCCCCCACAGTTATTACCCTCTCATATCACTTGACCCTCCCTCCTAGATTGTAAGCTGTAAAGACCAGAGACCTCTTATTCCTCCTGTATTGAATTGAATTGTATTGCAATTGTACTGTAATAATATTAATAATAATATAGAGGCCGATGTTAAAAGTTCAGTGTTTGCTAATGATGCAAAGCTAAGTAGGACAATAATTTCACAACAGCATATTGAAACTCTACAGGAAGACCTCAATAAGTTGAAGGAATGGACAAACAGATGGAAAATGCGGTTCAATGTAGGGAAATATAACGTAATGTACTTGGGGATTAAAAATATGAATGCAAGTTACATGCTAGGGGGAGAACCTCTGGGGGAATGAAGGATGGGAAAAGATCTGGGGCTCCTAGCTGATGACAGGCTCATATATTGCGTATGCCATCCAGTCCTGGTCACCAGTTCTCAGGATTGAAGTACTAGAACTGGAAAGAGTCCAGAGAAGGGCAACAAAACTAATTTGTTAGTCTGATTGATCTTCTGCTGGTGTTTGGTAGAAATTGTTTCCAGGTCCAGTCATCTTGTTTCAGTGAGTACATTAAGACTGGGCTCACACTGGAGAACAAAGTGGCTCACAGCAGGAGTCCGGTGCGTCTCCGTTCACCGTTTCTGGTCCGATTTCAGCCCGAATTTTGGACTGAGTTCGTACCTAAAAGAACCAAAAGACGCACAGGGCTCCTGTGCAATTCACATTGGAGCCACTCTATGGAACCAAGATGTGTGAACCGGCTCCATAGAGTGCCGGTCACAATCTCCTGCTATGCAAATTGGATGTGGGGAAACTCACATCCAATTTGTAATAGTGTGAACCCAGCTGAGGCTTCATTCATACCATCTCTATTTCTGTGCTTTTTTCTTTTTTTTCAAAACCCAGGATAAATGTATTGACATGCGTGTCTTTAATTTGGCCAGTTCTCTTCAACTTGCATTTCAGCGCGAGAGATTATTTAAAAACATAGGGCATAAAATACTATACACAATAAATACAAACACGTGTAGAAAACACAAAACCCATGGCAATGCATTAAAAACATTTTTAAATGAATATATTGCATGTAATGTAAGTCAGCCCTTAGTAAACAGGGCAGTTGGCTGTACAATCTTGTGAGCTGATAACTTCCTGTGCTTTCTCCCTGTGCTGCACACCTACCTGTTGCACTTTTCCCAGCTATTTCTGCGAACTACAAAATACCTCCTGCTTTGTTATGGAGAAGTTAAAGTGTTCTGTTGTCCTGTCCTGGTGGTACAAGGCTGCATCTACTGTATGTAGATACAGTACAGTGAGTATGCGCTATGACCATAGGGCAGAAAGTGTATTTCTGGCAAGGTCGCCAGGTGAAAATAAAGATAAATATCCTGAAAACGAATGCAGCCATAACATCTAAGGTTTGGCAAGCTGCAATATATTATATTTTAGTTCTTGGGTTTAGAAGCACTTTAAGTAGAGGAGATAAAACCTGTTTTTTTTTTTTTTGTATGATCACTAAATCTTTTGGGGACAATGTGGTCCTCGGACTGGTGACTCATATGGCTTTTACCTCTTTCCCAGTAGTTGTCTATCTGGATGTCCAGCTTCATTATGAATTCAAGCAAACGTCATCTGATTTAATTGATATTATTGATCTCCATTTTCCCATCATTATTAATGCTTGTGGATGACTCTCATCTGTTGTATTTGAACACAGGACACAGACCCTCTAGAGCAGGGTTATGCAATTAGCGGACCTCCAGCTGTTGCAAAACTACAAGCCCCATCATGCCTCTGCCTCTGAGTGTCATGCTTGTGGCTGTCAGAGTCTTGCTATGCCTCATGGGATTTGTAGTTCTACAACATCTGGAGGTCCGCTAATTGCATATCTCTGCTCTAGAGCTTTATCATACATACACTTTGTATTTTTTATTTTGCGAACAGATTCATTTTAAATAAAGAAATGTTACAAAAAATCTTGAGACTAATGAGATGGAAATGATTCCATCCATTTATCTTCTATCAATGGCGTTTCCTTGCGTACATGGTACATGGAATCATCCACTTGCACACATATGCACACTTTCTACTGAATAATATTGACACATTTACAGCCTAGAGACCTCCACCATATTGTAAGCGTCATCAATGTTTTTCATTATTTACCTGACTTTGATCCTTTTGTCTCAGAGACCTTAGCAACAAGGGTTTAGTTGGCATGGTGTGAAAAATGTGCACACATCACCTGCTCACAGAGCTGTCCTTCAAATTCCCAGTCATAGCTTCAAACACGCCAGCTTGCCCTGATGTGCAGCACATGCAACTTCTTAATTACCTGATTCCCCTATATTTTCTTCCCCCGGGAAGCAGCATTGTGAAAAATAACATCCGTGCACACCTGGCATTGTTAGGTAGGGGCAGCTCTGTATGCTCCATCTATATTTCTATGAGACAGAAAATATAATATAATGATGCCCTTCAAGATCTCCGCATCTCAGCGGCATGTCTTCCTTGTGCAGAAAGGTTCCTGCTTGGAAAATAAGTTATTAGGCTACTTAAAATGTTGCAGGAAAGGACACTTTCGTTTTTCCTTTCTTTCTTTCATTTTTTTTTTTTTTTGTAAAATCCCATTACCCTTAAGTATAACAGTGTCTACTTAAACTAGAAGGTATTTACTTGCCCTCATTTTCATCATATATCTAAAATGGTTATTTCTCATTTAAAGGTAATGGCTGGAGCCATGCAAATCATCCCTTTATGAATTATTTCACCAAATACTGATTTTAATCAAATAGCCATGTATTCCGACTAGCATAAAACTATTTCAGATTTGTGAGCAGTGTTGCCAACCTCCAGCAGCGTTTTTTACTGGCAAAACATAGAAAATTTACTGGCGGAGCACATTTTTTACTGGTAACTTGAAAAAAAAGTAGAACTCCTATTAAAAATGAAGACAATAGATATTTAAACACAACATGGAAACACTGACAAAACCCATATCAAACACAAACACCCCCGGTTCACCTGAGCCACCTACCATCAGACTCAGCCTGGACCTGGGTTCAGTCAGTGGGCTGTGATTGGGAAATTTCCTGGGCCTGCTGCACAGTGCACTGCACATACATCACACACCCCTGGACCGGTTCACCTGAGCCAGAGCCACCCACCCATCAGATTCAAAAAAACAAAAAAGTGAACCACTGCCTCCACCTATAACTGGTCTATGTAGTAAGGAGCATTGGAGGGCAGCAAAGAGACAAACAAACAGCCAAGGAATGAATCCAAGGAAAAACCAAGCTCACTTACCGACCAGCTGTGACCATCCAAATTGACCTGTCTAACAGTATGCGTTAAAAGCAGGGGATTGGTTACACACATTAATTAATGCATGTGTAAGCTGGAGGGCCCCGTCAAGGCTCCCTGCGTCCTCCAGACCTATCTCTGACTGAAGAGACTCCACAGTGGAAGCACATGCATCTTGATGAGATAGATGAAGGTAGATGGTGTGGAGGTAGCCCATCCCTCCTGAAGGTTATAGGGACGCACCAGACACCCAGCAGGTAGCCAAACAACTGCAAAGGTGTTAGTGCGTTTCCCCAACCAATATCAAATGTCCAAAAAAGTGAACCACTGCCTCCACCTATAACTGGTCTATGTATCAGATTCAGCCTGCCCTGGACCAGGGACTTGGAGGTAACTGACTGAGAAGAAGTTAGAACTCAACTCACGCCTGCAGTGCAGTACAGCCCTGCATGTGCGACTCCGTCGTCCCCCCTCTTAGTCCTCCTCAGTCCTCCACATGTCCGTCCCATCTCCGGCGTCTGCTGCTCTGTCAGTGTGTCCGCGGTGCGCTCCAGGCAGCCCGTTCTGTCCCATGTCCATGAGGCTCCTCCATCCGCCCGCTCTGCTCCTGCCTTTCTATAGGCTGTAGGGCAAAATCCAATGACATCATGTGCTGCGCGCCACCACGTGACTCGGGCAGCTCAGGTCAGGATCGGAAGTTCTCGGGGATTTCCGGAATTGCATGCGCATGCGCAGTTCTGACCCGAATGAGTTGCTGCCATTTTTACTGGCACAAATCAGCAGCTACGGACTTTTACGGACGGCAAAATATGCCCTGTTTTACTGGCTGTCTGTAAATTTACGGACAGTTGGCAACACTTTTTGTGAGTCCTCATTAATGCAAGATATGTAAAATATGGGGGAGAATTATTAAAACAGGTGCACGCAGAATCTGGTGCAGGTGTGCATAGTAACCAATCAGCTTCTAGATTTTATTTTTGGCAGCTTACAAGCTGAAGTTAAGCCTCGTACACACGGTTCGACGGTTGTATGAAAACGGCCGTACGACCGCTCGTTGTACGATCATCCAACCGTTAGTACACGCGATTAGAACAGCCTACGTATGAAGGTCGTACAACAGATGTTGTATGAGCAAACTAGAAAACTTTGGTTGTACCAACAAGCGGTCATATGATCGTTGTATCGTGTGCACAGAGAAGTTGGTCCAACAAGTTGTACTGTGCAAAACACGCATGCTCAGAAGTCAGGAACAGCCGGACGCTAATTACATGCACCAGAATGTTCTTTTTATACGTTCATAACACGTCACTACGTTCGGTTTGATCGTACGATCGTTTAGTGCATGTCAGTACGCGAGTTACATGATCCAACATGCGATTTGGTCCATTCGGTCGTACAACCGTCGCGCCGTGTGTACGAGGCTGATTGGTTACTATGCACATCTGTACCAGTTTCTGTGTACACCGGTTTTAGTAAATCTCCCCCTATGGCTTTATAGGAAATACAACAGACATGGTAACCCTATAAGTTAATTTCTTCCTTTCCAAGTTGCCCCTAGTATGTGTGCATACATGTGAGATAGGGACCTTAGATTGGAAGCTCCTTAAGGCCCCTTTCACACTGGAGCGGTGGAGAGTTAGCGGTAATTCCCCGCTAGTCACAGTGGGGATTTACCGCTGTTAGAGCGACGCTACGGCTGCGTGAGCAGTGCGCTTTTAACCCCCCACAAGGGGTTAAAACAGTGTTAAAAGTGCCCGCTCTCTGTGCTTCCGAGGCGGTGTGCAGCCGCTTCGGAAGCGCTGCCCATTGTTTTCAATGGGCAGGGGTGGTGGAGGAGCGGCATATTACCGCTCACCGCACCGCCCCAAAGATGCTGCTTGCAGGTATTTTTGTAACGTCCTGCAAGCGCACCGCCCCAGTGTGAAAGCACTCCTGCTTTTGCTTTCATATTGGGGTGGATGGGGAGTGACTTTTGAGGCGCTTTACATGCGCTATTTTTAGCTAAATAGCGCCTGTAAAGCAACTCAGTGTTAAAGGGGTCCACGGGAGCTGTGTAAATCATTGGCTCTATATAAACATATGCAATAAATAAATTCATTAACTGTATTCATTTATATACATTCCAATATGTAGCATTAAGAAAGCATATTGGTGAATTGAAACTATCATTAATCCTAAGGCCATTTACTCACATTACATACTTGTATGTACATGCTTGTAGAGAATCTTCCACCTATACAGTATACACTATATTGACAAAGGTATTGGGACGTCGGCCTTTACAAGCACATGAACTTTAATGCCATCCCAGTCTTAGTCCGTAGGGTTCAATATTGAGTTGGTCCACCCTTTGCAGCTATAACAGCTTCAACTCTTCTGGGAAGGCTGTCCACAAGGTTTAGAAGTGTGTCTATAGGAAGGTTTGTCCATTCTTCTAGAAAGGCATTTGTGAGATCAGGCACTGATGTGGACGAGAAGGCTCTAATCTGCTCTAATTCATCCCAAAGGTGTTCTATCGGGCTGAGGTCAGGACCCTGTACAGGCCAGTCAAGTTCCTCCACCCCAAACTCGCTCATCCATGTCTTTATGGGCAGTGACAGGAGAAGCAGCACACTGATGAACTCATCTCTCTGTCATCCAGCTCTCTCCTCCTGTTGGCATTTTCCTTGCTAACATATAAGCACTCCATCACAATGCATTGGTTCTTTGTGCTATTTCTCCCTCACCCAGTCTGAGTTTTGCTGTAGAGGGGCTTGCAAGAGGCTGAGGGTCGGTTCACACCTAGGTGATCTGACTTCAGAGGAAACTTTGCTAGGCGATTTGAACGCGACTTCAAGGCGACTTCAGCGCGAATTCATTGCAACTTTGGGCAACTTACAACGCAACCTGAAGCGACCTCCATGCCAGGCGACTTTGCCTGTGGCCAATCAGAGAAGAGAGGGAGGGGGATTGCCTCCAAAAAGTATTTTCTTTTTCCTGTAAAGTCGATTCAATATAGATGGGGGATCCAACTTGGAGGCGACTTTTATTGAATCCTATGGGCACAAGTCGGATAGAAGTCACCTTGAAATTGTACAAGAACCTTTTCTGAAGTCGCCTTGAAGTCGGAGGGACTTCAGTAGTGTATATTAAGATGGCTCCCATTCATTTCAATGGGATTTCGGATGTCAAGCGACTTGAGGTGACTTGGGGCTACACAAGTGGGATTGCAAGTCGCCTAGGTGTGAACCGGCCTTAATACCAGGTCAAAATCAGTTATTTACACTATTGCATTCAAAAACGAATACATTCAATAATGTATTAATAAATACAAAACAACATTAATTTGTAACTTTTATAGCTACCTGAAGGTCAGCTTTAGTGCAATGATAATAGTAAATCCTAATCAAGTTCACTGAAATAGCCTCCAAGCCTCTTGCTATTTACTCATAAACTTTTCCATATAGAACAATGCTGATTCAGGTTGTCACTGGTCTGCTCCCCTTACAGCTATGGGCCCTGAGCTAGTGCCCACATTGCCTCTTTGGTAATACACTTCCAAAAAGGGTCCCCATACTTTGGAAACCCAGGTAAGACTGGCATAAACTAGAATCTAAAAATGCTATGACCCATAAATGAGCATTCCTTTTAAAAAATTAAGCTGACCTATTTTTGCATTTATCATCAATTGGAATAATTTCTAAGGTAAAGTCTGGCTACACGTACCAAGGGTGTGTGCTAATGGTGGATTTACTACATAGCTGGATCTGAGCTATTATTTTGTTTTGTTTTTTGCACACCCAATTCTTTCATCAAATAAAGAATTAATAAAAAAAAAAGAATTGTGTCCCGCATGCTTGAGCTTGCTGCTTCCTATAGAAATTCCCAGTCCTCAGTGCCTCAGATACCGATGCAACGGTTCCCTTCTGGTGTTGTAGGTGTAAATATTAGTGGCTTTGCCCGTGAGAGGTACTCCTCAAAAATGCTGACTATGCCCACCTTTTCTGTCACCATGCTCCATTCATAGCACCCCTACTATAGGTTCCTAATGCAAAGCATTCCATGATTGGAGGAGGCAGACCTTTCATCCATCTGCCTGTCTTCTAATCACGAAACACACTCCATTCCTAGAATGACAACGCTTCTCCTCCTAGATATGGCACAATTGACACCTAGGACAGGCATTGCAAATAAAGAATAAGAAAAGTGTGACGTAAAATAGAAGAAAATCAACCACCCTATCTAAGGAACGATAAGTTAAAATACATTACATTTTTGTTCTTGGGTTTAGATACTCTTTAAAGGTGCCTTTTCATGTGAAAACTTTCTATTTTCTATTATCTATTGGTCCTCAGAATACGTCCACAGACCAAAAATGTACCTGACTTATTTTTTTCTAGGAAACCACAAGACGACACATGTATTATATGTTGAAGGCATTATGGTGTGCTGCGGATCAGGTGCAATCATTTTGAGTGTGTATGCATGTAGGCAGGTGCACTCTGTACTCCCCATTGCAGAGGGCGCTCGACCATAGCAGCAATACAGAATGGGAAGGAAATTGTGAGGACTTCCTGTGGTCACAAGAAGACCGCTGTCCAATTGGACGCTGGTGCTCTATGTGAATCCAGTAGCCATCTTGAGTCAGGCAGAGTCTATATGCCTGTGTCAGACTTGACTTTGTCTGCTTCTTTGCTTTGCTTTTTCTAATTACCCTGGCCTATCTCCCGACTACTCTTCTGTTGTGCACTCCTTACTCTTGTGCATGACCTTGGCCTTGACCTCTGTCTCCTGACCTTACATCCAGTCTTCCCTCCATGACTACTCTCATGCCTCTTCAGTGCCACCCTGCCAATCCGATCCTACATCACACTACCAGTTCCTGCTCCTCTGGCAGTGTGCACTGTATTCCTGCTGCCTTGCCTGAGCACCAACCAGTTGAGCACTTCTGAAAGCAGAACCATAAGACCAGCTTAAAACAGCACCCATGCTTTTTTGGGCCTTGCATTCCCTGTCATCAACTCCAGAGGTGCCTGGACCTCAGCCACAATGGAAACCCTCTCGTCACTTTGGCCTCCAACCAGGTATGTAACACTGATACTGCTGCTGGGCGTCACCATCTTGAATGCGATGTCAGCTGACTTAAGTTACACTCTATAGCAGCATACCTCCCAACTTTTAAACTTGAGAATGAGGGACACTTGAGGGAGATAGTGGCCGCAGCAAAAGTGGGTGTGGCTAAATTATGGTAGCCTAGAGGGGACATTTACCCTCAGTGCCAGGGGCATTGCTTTGATTGTAAAACAGGCCTTTGAACATCCCAAGGAGAGTAGTAATTAATCTTTGTGCATCGTTCAGCAGTGAACAGTCTGTGTAACCTAACTGTTAACATTAGGAGGGGCTTAAGGGCATGGTTAAACAAAACCCAGGCCTCCTTGTACCTATAAAAGATGCTTTCATTGCTGTGCTACAATCAAGAATCTCACAGACACATATAAACCTCAGCACAATAAAAAAATAAGACTCTTCCATTACATATGCACACTGAAAATAGACAGAGAGCTAACATTATGTTTGAACTGCTGTAAAAAATGGGTTTACATGACACACAGAGATCAGGGGTCAGGAGTATGTATTGCACAAAAAGCAGAGGACAGTAATATGTAATGCATAGTAGGGGTAGGGAGTACAAAACAAAAACAATGCAGAAGTTATGGGAATGTAATGCACAGTGTGGCGGTCATGAGTGTGCAAACTTCTCTTTGCAAGCAATACTTTCCTCCACTTTACCCTTTCAGCAAAAATAACCCCCCCCCCCCCCAAAAAAAAAATCCTACAATAAT
>BLSH010527798.1:1153798-1164646 GCA_018402905.1 Glandirana rugosa
TCAAGGCCGTGACCCGGGGTCATTACATTAAACATCCCTGTTTGATCGCGACCTGTGGGTCCCGTGGAAAGCACAAATCCTCCACCCATCTTCCCTCCCCCACCTTTTAAAACAAATCTCCTCTAATTTCAAATTGTTCCCCTGCACAAACTATCCCCCTAATCACCCAGTCCTCAGTGCAATCTTCAGACCTCATATCAGTGTGGCCCCCTCTCCTCCAGGGGAACGTCCATCCTCCCGGGCTCTACCTTCTGTTGTGTTATGATATGCATCAGAACAGAGGAGGAGCCTAAGGGAAGCTCCCTGCTCTGAGGTGTATTATTGTGATGGGCAGCTGGCATCTCCGGCTGACTGCCTGTCACAATAATAGTCTGGGTGATGGCTGCACCTGTGACCCAGGGCAAACCCGAGGAGATGCAGGGCAGGTGCCCTGGGTGTCCAGCGCTAGTTTGTCCCTACAAATTACATTACTGGGGCCCAGTGCCGGAACTTGTTCTGGCTTTGGACTCTGGGACTGCAGCCTGGATCTGCGAGATGCTGGGATTTACTTGAAATCTCAAGCACGGTCCGGTACAATTGGGTGGTATGTAGCAGTATTTCTCAACCAGTGTTTTATGGTATCCTAGGGTTCCTTCTGAGGTTGTCAGGGGTTCCTACAGCAATAAGCAAAAGTGGATCAATCACCCACCTACACTAACCATCAATGCAGGGGGGGGGGTCAATTTTCCACTAACCACCAATGTAAGAGGTCACTTCTACAATGACCAATGTTAGATGTCACCACAATTTTTACTATTTGCATGTCCCATACCTGGTAGAGGCCAAGCTGATGAGAGGATTTCCCTTACACCTCCTGTCCAATACTGGAACAGGTGCAATACCCTTTGGAGTTAGTGATAAGGTGTGGCAGGATGAGGAGTGGCATGGGTGCCTGTGGTAGGGCCTGAGACCATGGGTGGTCAAATGACATTCTGAATACTGCTGTAATGCTGTGGCTGCAGGACTGGAACTTGTGGAGCACAGAAACTCGCTGGTGCAGGAGTCATAGTCATAGTCAGCAACAACCAAGCAGAGGGGGAACCAATTCTGAAGGAGGAAGCAGCTGTAAGGTTGCCACCTCACCCCTTTAAAACCGAACACATATGAATTACACAGGTTCTGTGGCTGATTAAGGTGGTAATTAAACTTACTTGGTGCCTTATCTGCATTAAATTAGCCTCAGAACCTGTGTAATTCATATGTGTTTGGGTTTAAAGGGATGAGGTGGCAACCCTAAGCAGAAGCTAGGCCAGGGATGCATGCACAACCCTGACACTGTGCACTGGTCCATAAACTGTTCTGTATGCACATGCAGATCTTTAGGCATGGCTATGCACTTGATCTTCCTGACACTGTCTTTCTTTTTTACAGTCATTCTTCATTTCATGAATATCATTTTTTTTAAATTGTCAACAAAATTATCTGCCCTTGATGTCAAATACATTAGGTATGCCACATTACTTATTCCTTTATTTCAAACATTTTTCAGCTTATTGATCACTCTAATGTACAATGAGCTGTAGGTAGAATTATTTTTCCTGAGAACCTGAAAATAGTTTCAAGGGTTCCTCAAGGTAAAAAGTTTGAGAAAGGATGCTCTATAGTTTTCTCCTTCAATCTTCCCCCAAAGTTTATGTAGAAAGGTGATTGAAGAGGCCAGGCCCTGGGAGCTCGGCCAGCATTGACAGTAATTAAAGCGGTAGTAAACCCATGCATTTAACAGGTTAAAAACCAGTCACATTTCCGGCATGTGCCGGAAATGTAACACTCCCATTGGTTGTGCTCTAAACCAAACTGTCAAACCATCCAATGGCTGGTGTCATAGCTGATCACATGTGCAGCATCATGGCAGTTGTAGATTAAACAGAGGCCAAGATGGCAGCTTCCTTGGCTGAAAATGATAGGGGGGTTTACTACCACTTTAAATACTCCCAGAAGAGGACGTGTGTAAGGAGGGAGGGGGCTGTGCTAGGGAATAAACTTTTCCTTAAAAAGTCCATTTTGCTAGCAAGTTCAAAGGCACATTTTAAGTGAATAAAATATGTTTATGGAAAGGAAAACCATTGTAAATAAGCATTTAAGACCCTTGATTTTTCTGTGCTATTTCCTGCAAATTCTTAAGATGGTGACCTTTGCAGTATGCAATTTATTTTTAATTCAACTCCCTACGTTTTATCAGAAAGATGTTATCTTTTATGTTATTTTTTTCATCATTCAAATCAATGAGAATTGAATAACCAGCATGGTCATATCTCTTCCAGTCTGGTTAAATGAGCGTCTTCACATCCTGATAATGATGCAGCCAGGCCCTTGAGGATGTTGTGCTTTGTGACTGCTCTGCACTTACTACATTTTAAATGGGTGAGATAATTTTCCTGACGATGAGGTAAGTGACTGGCCTGGCCAGAAGCTAAGAAAGGTTACCATGTGATCATTCATGTAAACATAAATACTATTCCTGCGGGACAATAAGAGACAGCTGTGTCTGTTGTTGAGCTGCTCTCAGAGCCTGGTGCAGAGGGCTCTGGGGAATTAACCCACAGTCATTTAGACTGTCTGGCTTCTTAAAGGGTCCAAATTGCTGTGCCGTGTTCCCTAATACTGGACCTTTGTCACATATTACATAACGAGCAAGAATGCAGATCATAGGGACTCTTATCACATGTTTTATTATTAAGATAACTACACTGTGGACACTTGACTAGGACGGTACACCAATTTGGTTCACTTGTTGTTCAGACATTAAAATGAGGAAGATGTGTGATCAAAGTGACTTTGAATATAGTGTGATTGTTGGCAGCAAACAGGGTAGTTCCAGCATATCCTAAATTGTAGGCTTCTTGGGCCTTTTGCTTAGTGGTTAGCACTCCAGCCCTACAGCACTGGGGTCCTCAGTTTGAATCCCAATTAGGACACTACCTGCATGGAGTTTGCATGTTCCCCCAGTGCTTGTATGGGTTATTTGGCTCCTGTATAAACTGGCCCTAATATGCAAGTTGATGGTAGGGACTGATGTGAATGTACAATATGTAACATTATAGCGCTGCATAAAATGTGAGCGCTATACTGTATACAGTTTCTCACAAAAGTGAGCACACCCCTCACATTTTTGTAAATATTTTATTATATCTTTTCATGTGACAACACTGAAGAAATTACACTTTGCTACAATGTAAAGTAGTGAGTGTACAGCGTGTATAACAGTGTAAATTTGCTGTCCCCTCAAAATAACTCAACACACAGCCATTAATGTCTAAACCGCTGGCAACAAAAGTGAGTACACCCCTAGGTGAAAAAGTTTAAATTGAGCCCAATTAGCTATTTCCCTCCCCGCTGTCATGTGACTTGTTAGTGTTACAAGGTCTCAGGTGTGAATGGGGAGCAGGAGTGTTAAATTTGGTGTTATCGCTCTCACTCTCTCATACTGATCACTGGAAGTTCAACATAACATACTGATGCAGAGCATGGTCCTCTCCCTTCAGAGACTGGGTCGCAGGGCAGTATTCCAACATGATAACAACCCCAAACACACCTCCAAGACGACTACTGCCTTGCTAAAGAAGCTGAAGAAAAAGGTGATGGACTGGCCAAGCATGTCTCCAGACCTAAACCCTATTGAGCATCTGTGGGGCATCCTCAAACGGAAGGTGGAGGAGTGCAAGGTCTCTAACATCCACCAGCTCTGTGATGTCGTCATGGAGGAGTGGAAGAGGACTCCAGTGGCAACTTGTGAAGCTCTAGTGAACTCCACACCCAAAAGATACCTAGGGCGGCACTGTGGTGTAGGGCGGCACAGTGGTGTAGTGGGTAGCACTTTCGCCTGGTAACAAAAGGGTCACTGGTTCGAATCCCAACCACGACACTACCTGCCTGGAGTTTGCATGTTCTCCCTGTGCCTGCGTGGGTTTCCTCCAGGTACTCCAGTTTCCTCCCACAATCCAAAGACATGCTGGTAGGTAAATTAGATCCTGTCTATATTGTCCCTAGTATATGTATGAATGTGAGTTAGGGACTTTAGATTGTAAGCTCCTTGAGGGTAGGGACTGATGTGAATGTAAAATATATATATATAAAGCGCTGCGTAAATTGACGGCGCTATATAAGTACCTAAAATAAATAAATAAAAGGTTAAGGCAGTGCTGGAAAATAATGGTGGTCGCACAAAATATTGACACTTTGGGCCCGATTTGGACATTTTCACTTAGGGGTGTACTCACTTTTGTTGTCAGCAGTTTATACATTAATAGCTGTGTGTTGAGTTATTTTGAGGGACAGCAAATTTGCTGCAGTCCTCTTCCACTCCTCCATGATGACATCACAGAGCTGGTGGATGTTAGAGACCTTGCGCTCCTCCACCTTCCATTTGAGGATGCCCTACAGATGCTCAATAGGGTTTAGGTCTGGAGACATGCTTGGCCAGTTCATCACCTTTACCCTCAGCTTCTTTAGCAAGGCAGTGGTCGTCTTGGAGGTGTGTTTGGGGTCGTTATCATGTTGGAATACTGCCCTGCGACTCAGTCTCCAAAGGGAGGGGATCATGCTCTGCTTCAGTATGTCACAGTACATGTTGGCATTCATGGTTCCCTCAATGAACTGTAGCTCCCCTGTGCCAGCAGCACTCATGCAGCCCCAGACCATGACACTCCCACCACTATGCTTGACTGTAGGCAAGACACACTTGTCTTTGTACTCCTCAGCTGGTTGCCGCCACACACGCTTGACACCATCTGAACCAAATAAGTTTATCTTGGTCTCATCAGACCACAGGACATGGTTTCAGTCATCCATGTCCTCAGTCTTCTTGTTTTCAGCAAACTGTTTGCGGGCTTTCTTGTGCATCATCTTTAGAAGAGACTTCTTTCTGGGACGACAGCCATGCAGACCAATTTGATGCAGTGTGCGGCATATGGTCTGAGCACTGACAGGCTGACCCTCCACCCCTTCAACCTCTGCAGCAATGCTGGCAGCACTCATACGTCTATTTCCCAAAGACAACCTCTGGATATGATGCTGAGCACGTGCACTCAACTTCTTTGGTTGACTATGACGAGGCCTGTTCTGAGTGGAACCTGTCTTGTTAAACTGCTGTATGGTCTTGGCCACTGTGCTGTGTGTTTTCAGATCCTCAGAGAAACTTTGCCATGAGGTGCCATGTTGAACTTCCAGTGACCAGTATGAGTGAGTAAGAGCGATAACACTAAATTTAACACACCTGCTCCCCATTCACACCTGAGACCTTGTAACACTAACGAGTCACATGGCCCTGGGGAGTGAAAATAGCTAATTGGGCCCAATTTGGACATTTTCACTAAGGGGTGTACTCCCTTTTGTTGCCAGTGGTTTAGTCATCCATGGCTGTGTATTGAGTTATTTTGAGGGGACAGCAAATTTACACTGTAATACAAGTACTCACTACTTTACATTGTAGCAAAGTGTCATTTCATCAGTATTGTCACATGAAAAGATATAATAAAATATTTACAAAAATGTGAGGGTGTACTCACTTTTGTGAGATACTGTATCTACGGTCATGTATATAGGAGGTCCAGTAACCAATTCTTTGGGCATCCCACAGTCACCCCTTTTCCCCATCCAAGTTAAACCCCCTAAATAAAACAAACAAAAATAAGAGCTGGCCTCTTCAGTGACTTCGGATGTGTGAGATATGGTGGGATTGAGGGCAGTTATAAGGTGAACCACAACTACCAGCCACTCCCAAGGGAGCACATGGCTACATAATATTGCAAAAAAAGTATTAATTGAGTGGAAGTTTTGTGAGCATCGGCATCGGCATCTGACGGCGGCAAGGTGGCTGGTGAGCGCAAATCGCCGTCATATGACGGCGGGCGCGCGACCGAGCCTAGTGAGCTTCGATTGCCGCCGGCTACCCACGATGGCCCCCCCGGAGCGAAGGAACGGAGGTCCGTGTATGTAAACACGGACCTCCGTTCTGTGAAGGGGGAAGGGCTGTCATCACAGCATTCCTGTATACGGAGGCTGTGACCACTTCCCTTCCCCAGCTAGGGCAGTCCCCCCACAGTTAGAACACGCCCAGGGAACATAGTTAACCCTTAGAGCGCCCCCTGCAGGTTAACCCCTTCACTGCCAATGGCATTTACACAGTAATCAGTGCATTTTTATAGCACTGATCGCTGTATAAATGCCAATGGTCCCAAAAAAGTGTCAAAATGTTCTGACATGTCCGCTGAAATATCACAGTACCGCTAAAAATCGCAGATCGCCGCCATTAATAGTAAAAAATAAA
This sequence comes from Glandirana rugosa, assembly GCA_018402905.1. Classification (NCBI taxonomy): domain Eukaryota; kingdom Metazoa; phylum Chordata; class Amphibia; order Anura; family Ranidae; genus Glandirana; species Glandirana rugosa. The sequence goes on from BLSH010527798.1 coordinate 1,160,103, forward strand.
AAAAAATAAAAACCCCAGAAATGAATTCTCATCATCCGTAAACGCGACCACTTTTGCGCAAACCAATCAATAAACGTTGATTGCAATTTTTTTTATCACAAATATGAGGAAGAATATAAATCGGCCAAAACCGATGAAAAAAAATGTTTTTTTATATTTTTTTTTGGATTTGTATTTTAGCAAAAAGTAAGAAATTTGTGTTTTTTTGCAAAATTGTCGCTCTTCTTTTGTTTATAGCGGCGATCAGAAATGACGCAGAGGTGATCAAATACCACCAAAAGAAAGCTCTATTTGTGGGGAAAAAAGGACGCAAATTTCGTTTGGGTACAACGTCGCACGACCACGCAATTGTCAGTTGAAGCGACGCAGTGCCGAATCGCAAAAAGGGCTCCGGTCCTAAAGCTGAAATCCTTCCGGGGCTGAAGTGGTTAATGAGAGGGATAAGTGGGGAATAATTTGGCTTATTCGCACTTCCAGGAAGTTCACAACTGTTTACAACAATGAAGCTTTAAAAAAGATGGCTACAGATAAACACTCTGGATTCCACTCCTGTTGACCAAGGACTGTAAAAAAAAAAAGTTGCTTTAGTGGCGTGGGAGTGTAGGGATCTCTTGCTCTCTAGTCTCTGCATTTGTGAATACCTGTATCTGTGCTCTTAATAGTTAATTGTGTATGACCCTTTTATTTTAAAGGGAACTTCTAGATCTTGATAAGTTTCTCCCCACAGACCCCAACATCAACAGAGACAGGGATGTGAGGATAAAGCTCTTGTCCCCATCAACATTGGGACAAGGTGCCTTGCTGGGAGGGGCCCACGTTGCCCTCACCATATTGAGGGCATATGGCCTGGTATAGTTTGGTGGGGGCAATGGGCTAGCTCACCGGCACTCCCTTTCCTGACCAGCTAGGCTGCATGTCCAGAGAAAGATGTGATATGGATTTTGGAGGGAATCCTATGCTGTTTTTTTTTTTGTTTGTTTTTTTTTTCTTCTGCAGGGTATGCTGCTTGGTATGTTTCAAGGGAAGTGGAGCACACTCATTGCCCCTCCTTTGCTGGCCAACTAGGCTGCATGTCCGGATCAGGGTCTGCGTGTGCCTTATAAAAGCAAATTAGCCTGCCCCTGCTTTTAAATCTCTGCTAAATAAAAATTAGGATGGGTGCTGGACTGCATCTACAATCCCATCACTTGCTGGTACCATGCTGTAAAATGCCAATATCATTCCGCTGCTGATGCAGAAGATCCAAATAGGTAAGTACTAACCTAGCCACACACAAATCTTACATGACTGTAAAATTTCTGTAGAATCTCCTTTAGAGTTACCAACATGTATATAATGTGGAAGCCAACTTAAACAATCCATTCAATTCAAGCCCCCAAGTCATCTATGTTGTTGATAAATCTAAAAAATATTGTACAATCAGATTATAATATATGAGAGAAGACTCCAACTTTACAGAAGCTTCAGCTGTAATTTTGGAGTCTTCTCTCATATATTACAGTTACAGTAAATATGACTTAAAAAAGACTGGTATCCATTAAGTTCAACCTCTCAGAACTTTTTTAGTCCTGGTCGAGAAAGAGAAGCAAAACAAAAAACCCTAACCCACCAAGAGCAGTTCAATCAATTCCCTTGATCAAAATATTGCTATATTGGCCCTTATCATTTATATAGGAAGCATGCTAAATTAAACCTCAGCTATTTTTAATGTAACCACATGAAAACACAAATATATGGTTCAAATCCAATAAAGCATATCTTGCTTGGATGTTGCAAAGGTTAAAAATACATGAGTACGAGGTCAAACATATACATAAAGAGCGGGGCCTGAACATATGGGCCATGATAGCTTTAATATAGGTCCATGATTTATTCAATTACAATTAGGTGATATAAGGGGTTAAGAATTGGAACAGTCATGGGGAAAAGATTAAATTCACATCAAAGAATGGAAACAATGTTACCTGGGGGATCATATTTACTGGAAGCAGGTTACTGAGTTACTGGAAAACAGAGATCAGGCGGACAGATTTATCACAGGTAGAAGATTAAGTATGAAAAGAAGAAGAGGTGACTCAGATTCTAGTTAGAGACTAATTAAATGTTCTCTGTCTGTGATCACTTATGTGACTCAGGCATGTCACAGCCTCATTTTCTAGGACTGAGCTTCATTTTCATTTTACTTACGGAGCTCATGAGTCAGCAGACACTCCCTTTAACTTCAGTCATATCAGATGTCCTGTCTACATTCTGACGTGGATTCTTTCTTCCGTTTCCTTCTTTCAATCTGAAATAAAGTGTGCAACTCTATACAGCAAACATATACAAAACCCATCAAATTACAATGGCCCACTTCCAGCTTTAGTTTTGACTGTCCACCTAAATCACAAGATAGGTTTCTGATGACCAGGTCCAGGTAAATACTCTTTAAAAATGTCCTTATGACAGGAAACACCAGTAGGATACAATGCTACTTTAAAGAGAACGTATCCCAATCAGCTCCCTCCACCCATCCCACCCACTTATACCCACACCTCACCACTCTATTAGAACCCATCAAAGCCCTTTTCGGTATGCAGGAACACATGACCTCCTTCTCTTCTCTTAGGTTGCAGTGCTTGGGCCCAAAGCTGTCATTTGAAAGAGCAAAAGAAGTTGTTAACCCTGTATAAGCTTAAAAAATGTAGAAGGTGAAGCTTAAATGGAGTCTGGATTCTCAGCTCCAACAAAGAAATGGAGCAGCAGGGATGGTCAGTATGGGTTGGCTGGAGGTTGTTCTTCAAAAGTACCTGTCACTATGCCCTAAGTGACAGAACCCCTTTAACCCACCCAACACCAAAAATGAAGAAGCTTATTTAGTATTGCAACTCACAAGATCACGAGCGATAAATTGCAGCATTTACAACAACTGTTAGGTATTTAATTCAATACTGTGATCCCACGAGAGAACACTGAACAAAACTAATAATAACACATTGGGCTTTATTTACTAAAGCGCTCAGTGGAGTAAATTTGCTCCTGAGAGCTATTTAGCTCCAAAAAGTGGCAAATGGAGCTAAATAGAGCTAAAACTGTATTCATAATAGCTCTGGAGTAGAATTACTCCCAAAATGGAATTCACTATAGCTCCCAGGTCACAGATAAAGCCCAAATCCTTACTCTACTTAAGACCTGGAGTAGTGCAAATAAAAATAATGTTTACAGCATGATCTGATCCTCTAAATTGTACTAAAACATGCAGTATATTGTTTAAAGATAATCTGCTTTTAAACTGTTTGAAAAAGTGATGTCTACACTGAAATATCTTTAAAAGTCTGAGAAGAGATAAATTCCCCATCTCTTTACAACTAGGTGCTCAGCACAGCTGAGCACAACTGAGCACACTGAGACACAAAACAACTTAGTTTTTAACTCTCATGGAGTAATTCCACGAGTGAATAGTAAATACCAAAATGAGAGCTGTTTTACACAGCTTTTTTTTTGAGTGAAGATGAGAGTTATGCAGCCCAATGGAAGTTTCAGTCATTCATTCTAATGATACAATTGTTACTATCTCAAATAAATCCTTTTCATGTTGAGACAAAATGTATCTTTCTGTCAAAGAAATTGTCCTGGCAACAATGTTGCATGATCTATTTTGTTTTTAAGGTTTTTTTTTTTATTTTTGTTTTTTAAGTCCATCTCACAAAAATATTTCCCCAAACTCACACAGGTGTCTTTACAAACCACAAACAATACCATTGCTTCTGCAAATGTAAAACGAGTCACAATTTTATATTTTTTATTATTTACAAATTATCCTAATTTGAACTAAAAAAATGTGTTATGTGTACCAACATCAGAAATAAAATGTAATTTCCAAAAATAGGAGGGTAATATCACTATTCTACACTGACAGCACCAAGATCCACCAAATATCACAGAATAAATAAAAAATAATGACTCCTGATTAGAGTTGAGCGAACCCGGACTGTAAAGTTCGGGTCCGTACCGAACTTTGGGGTGTCTGGGTTCGGGTTCGGGTCCGGGGTTCTGGTAATTTTAATGAAAATTCTTAAAAATGCTGTAAAAAAGTCCAGGAAGGTCCTAGAGGTCTGCAAAAGGAAGAAAAATGGGGGTAAGGGTGGGACAAGTGCCCTACAAAGAAATGGGGACAGGGAAATAACTAAGTGCACATCTGTTCTGCAAACTTATTTAAAGTCTGTGTGTCACTTTAAATGAAACCGGGAATAAGTGCACATCTGTTCTGCAAACTTATTTAAAGTCTGTGTGTCACTTTAAATGAAACCGGAAATAAGTGCACATCTGTTCTGCAAACAGAACATCTGTTCTTCACACAGAACATCTGTTCTTCACATATCTGTTTAGTCTGTGTCACTTTTATTATAGCCGCTAATAAGTCAACATCTGTTCTTCACACATCTGTTTAGTCTGTGTCACTTTTATTATAGCCGCTAATAAGTCAACATCTGTTCTTCACACATCTGTTTAGTCTGTGTCACTTTTATTATAGCCGCTAATAAGTCAACATCTGTTCTTCACAC